>JAOBAT010118524.1:0-13741 GCA_026413305.1 Hydrozoanthus tunicans
GTATGTGCCGCCACCCACCACCTCCCCCGACAAAATTGGGTTCCTTAAAAACACCATTGTTTTGACTTCTTCCCTAATACCCCACCCCCTAAATTGGGTTCCTAGGAAGTACCATTGTTTTGACCTTTTCCCTAATTAGACAAAATCTACTAAACAATTATTCTCAGAAGTCGAGGTGAATATTCAAAAAGACACTATTCACCGAGACTGAAGATATTATATACAAGCAAGGTGATTTCAAGAAAAATTCAACAACTTTTAAAATTTCGATTTTTAATTTCTCACAATCGTTTTAAGTTATACACGCGCCAAACTAGCGACTCGCTTCCATGCAGCTGAACTCATGCGTGAAAATCAATTGATGCAAAATTAAGGGTCAAATGACTAACAGTTCACACAAATAGTCTAAGCCTAAAGGAAGTTTTTTTTAAAGAGTTCCTTGCGAAACAACGTGGGAAAGGTGAACGACAATTGCTATGAATAATCATCTCGTCGATCAACAATTGAATCTGACCAAAAATCGCTTGAAATGACAGCTCCCGAAATTGTTCCATGTGCTTGCTGGAAAATCTGTGTTGCAGTAGCGCGACATTTAGAATTTCTTGAATGGAAACTTCCTTAAACTGAATGAGACATGGGACTTGGAGTCGGTTGTTGGATGAATATGACTGTAAGGCTTGAGAGTTTTGATGAATGAGTGAGAGTCACAATAGCGGTGAAGTTGTCACAAACTCCTCAAAGGTCGATCAGCCGATCGTTCAATGAAAGAAATCACGCCTTCAACTCTTTTGTGGCTTCAAACTGCGAACCTTGAGATAGCGGTTTTTTGCTTCTTAACTAGCTGAAGTAATTTGTTGTTTGACCAATTTCTCAAATATCAATTCAAATGGCTCATCTCTTAAGAAGTGGTCAATGGTGGATCTTGTCGACACCAAACTCACTTTGCTGTAAAAACAGCCGCCATACATGCTTGCAAGCAGACAGGTAAAACTTTCTCAAGAATTTATTCATTTTGAACAGTTGTACTCACGTCTTGAAATTTTTACTCGAAGTTCTATTGTGCAAACCAATATATATAAAGAAGCGAAACATAAACATTGATCTGCCGCCATGATTTTAAAGAGCACCATTTGTTTCTTTGAAAAGTTTTTAATATTGTTGTTTTAGTTTGAGTTGTTTGAATATTAAAGTGCTTTTTACTTTGAAAGCATGCAGTGCATGTTTTTTTGCTTTTTTGATATTTTCTGGAATTTCAGCTTTCTGTATTTGCAAAATTTCATCCTATGCATGTGATAGTTGTAAAATGGGAATTTTCCGTCGCCATTTTGACACAAACGTTATCCCGAGTGGATAATGAGTAATAATTATTCACCAAAGTGGACGTGAATAGACAAGGATATTCGCCAAGCCGCGAAAGCGGCGAGGTGAATATACTTGGCTTTCACCAACACTGAGATGAATAATAACATTAGCATACAACCAACCAGCGAATCAGTGAGAAATTGCTTTTTTTTTTTTAAAGATAAGATAAATAAAAAACTCGTTTTTAACCACGCTTCCGCGCACATATTGCAAGACGCGCGAGACTCAGTAGGCCAAGAACGAAATCAACATGTTGTTAACTTCGTTCGCTGCTGTGTTCAAACTTAGAGCTGGAAATTTGCAAAGTTATAACTTGCTAATAAAATCACTCTACAAAGTGAACTGTTTTTGTATTTCTATGTATCTTGTATTCGGTAATTTTTGTATTTTGATATACATGCCCCCCGCGCCGGCAACTAAGTTTTGTCACTTTGACTTTGTTTACTTGTGAAAATGTTGCTTATAGGTCAAACAATTATTAAGATATTCCTTGAAATACATTATTACCAAACTCTTCAAGTGGATTGATTGTGTCATCGGGAACGGCTGCAACATTTATTACCAAAATTTCGGCTTTGCTGACATGTTTCGGAAATCGCGACGCCATGTTGTTTTTCTAGATCGCTTACCAGTGAATATCCTGGTTAGCGAATATATAACTGTTCGTAATTTATTGTGTTTCTAGAAGATAAAAGGTTAGAGTTTTTCGGATTGCGTGTGGAATAAAGAGAACCGAACGAAGTGCAAGATGCAAGAATGAAATATACTACTGGACTTCTGTCCACAGACATGTGTCTATTCTGTTTATTGTGTACATTTTGTCTCATTATACACAATATACAGAGTATATTTGTGACCCTCCACGGGGAAACAGGGAATAAGGTGAACGCACGCGCACGACACGTTTGCACGTTTTATTTTGCGTTACTGTTTAAAACAAATTTGTCACGTTTCGTTGCTTAATACTGAATGTCTAAAGACGCGTTATTCTGTAATAATCCAACATAGCGGTATAATAGTTCTTTATAAGAAGCTCTTTCGATGTTTATTTCATTAGTTTCATAAGAACATCTATATCTTATTCAATAATACCGCTTCGATTTATATTTCTTGCTTTGAAAACAAACGTTTACTCAGGAAGTTTGTATAGGACCGCTTATTATTAGTTTGAATGGCAACAGAACTAAAGCAACAGCGGTTCTGCAGTAGCGAATTCAAAATTATAAATGTTTTCAAAACTAACAGAATATCGGTCTGCAGTAGCGATCTCAAAATTATAAATTTTTTCAAAACTAACGGAACATCGGTCTGCAGTGGCAAACTAAAAAATTATAAATGTTTTAAAAACTAACGCAACAGCGGTCTGCAGTAGCGAGATCAAAATTATAAATGCTTTAAAAGCTAACGCAACAGCGGTCTGCAGTAGCGAGATCAAAATTATAAATGTTTTCAAAACTAACGCAACAACGGTCTGCAGTAGCGAGATCAAAATTATAAATGTTTTAACAACTAACGCAACAGCGGTCTGCAGTAGCGAGATCAAAATTATAAATGTTTTAAAAACTAACGCAACAACGGTCTGCAGTAGCGAGATCAAAATTATAAACGTTTTAAAAACTAACGCAACAATGGTCTGCAGTAGCGAGATCAAAATTATAAATGCTTTAAAAACTAACGCAACAGCGGTCTGCAGTAACGAGATCAAAATTCTAAATGCTTTAAAAACTAACGCAACAGCGGTCTGCAGTAGCGAGATCAAAATTATAAATGTTTTAAAAACTAATGCAACAACGGTCTGCAGTAGCTAGATCAAAATTCTAAATGCTTTAAAAACTAACGCAACAGCGGTCTGCAGTAGCGAGATCAAAATTATAAATGTTTCAAAAATTAAACTAACGCAACAACGGTCTGCAGTAGCGACGCTGTATAAACGAACAGAAAGACTTTGTTTAATTTAAATCATTTTAGAACCCAAATGTTGACTTTGTTATTGTAACTTAAGTTTATGTCTTACGTTGTACCGGTTTTGTTTTTAAAATTTTAGGTTAAAGGTTTCGTGTAGTCATTTATTGATCCGACGACAGCAAGAGTTTTGCCAGCGTAAAAATGTTTTTGATCACTAAAATCATTCTGCTTAACATTTATTATCTGATGCACAGAATAAAGTTACAAACCAAAAGAGGGACAAGTTCAGTAAGAAAGCCTACGATAAGGCCAAACAAAGATTCTTTCGGCAATGTAACCTGCTGAATTTTTGAAAAGAGCAAACGTGTCAATCTACCGTGTTACAAACAAAGAAACACCGTGTCAAGCTCCCGTGTTACAAACAAAGAAACACCGTGTCAAGCTCCCGTGTTAAAAACAAAGAAACACCGCGTCAATCTACCGTGTTAAAATACATAGAAATGACCGTGTCAATCTACCGTGTTACAAAACAAAGCACTAACGTGTTAGACAGTGCCAACAAAGGCTAGAAGCACGTTGTTTTAAATCAATTGTTTTTATGCGCATAAACGCACGGTTACCGTGTTAGGCTAGAAACGTGCGAAAGTCTCACTACCGTGTCGTGCGCGTGCGATCACCTTATTCCCTGTTTTCCCATGGAGGGTCACATTTGTCTAAAGTGTATACAGTGTCTAGGGTGTCTAATAGTATTCAGTAAACTTTGAATGAACCGGAGAAGTGCCTATTCTGTATATTGTGTCATTGTCACTTATTTCCATATTTTGTAATTTAATGCAGGAAATATCACTTTTCTCAAGATATTATTTCCATTAACCCTTTTCCTTTGATGTTCACTCTCTAAGTCTATGTTAAAGCATTCATTCACAAAACAGAAAAATACATTTCTCTTATACTGTGTTGTTTCCCGAGGTAAATGAAAGTACATCTTTAACCTACGATGAGTGTCGTTCCCATGGAAACGGAATGCAACTGAATCGCACATCGAGACTAAAATTTTAATTTGCTATAAACGTTTAGGAAAAATAACGTAATTTGGTGAAGATTGATGAAATATTCAAGTAGTTATCAGCAGCTGGAATCAGTGCGGCGGCTACTTTCTTCCCCCTCCTCCCGTGTAAGATAGAGTTAAACTTTCAAAAGAATGTCACCCAAAACAAGGTTAAAAAGTCAGTCTTAATTCAGTGAACACAAAAGAATATTTAAATCGGTGTTAAATGGGTGTACAAAAATAAATCTAAACTTTTTGTGTGCTTTCTTTATCGACCTCCCCGGGTTGAATTGGAAAGAGTTTCTATTATAAACTGAGACAAATAACACAGTCATCGTTGCTTTAGAAACGTTTTTATTATCAAATGCGCTAAACTTTCTGGTGATAAAACTAATCCCAACACTTAATCGGTTACAACCCCAAATTGGTAAGCTAACCTTTATGCGTAACCGTGTTTAAACCTCAACTTATACAGGTGCCATTTTTACGAAGCGATTATTCTTGTTTCATTTTTAAACAAGGAGCTAAAAATGTCGTAACGTGTATGCAAGTCTCTAACAGCAAATAAACAAAGAGTTTTCCACATTGGTTGTTCCGTTCCTAGTTCGGTTGACTGGAGTTACAGTGACACTGGTTAACCTAGTGCAGAAAGGAATTAAAAACATTGGTCAGCGGTCAGAAAGGAAAAGATGACGAATGTCACATAAACATTCCATATTTGTATGTTAGACCTGTGGCAGAAAAAGAAAAAGGAATGTATACACTTTGTAAGTTGAAAGAGATTGAAGGTGTAACACACTTGTTATTTATTTTCACAATATACTCGGACCTAAGAAAAACTTTTTTCGATCAGAAACTTTTTTATAAAAACGATATTCACCAAAAAATAGTATTTTTTATATCGACTTATATCAGCAAGTATTTCATGAAATGAAAGTATATTACCCACCAGTTTCTATTACTCACAGGTCTATATCATTAGTTATATATATTAACACTTTATGATGACTATATATTTTACGATAGTTGTAAGACGATTAGTTATTGGATTTATGGTATAAACACTTTGTTACGTTGAACATTGGCAGTTTGCTTATATGCCAAGGGTTATTTAATGCTTAGAGTTAACATACTCGTGAAATGTAATTAAATTTAAAGACTTTGGCAATACGTAAAAAGTTACCCCATGCCAAAAATATCTAGAAACAAAAATCACATCTATGGGGTGTTTAACTGTAGCACAGAACATGTTGGCAACAAAAAGTTCTCCATGCCTTAATTACTCAGAATTTGCAGAAAAACAAATTTTTCTAAACTCATAACTTTAGATTTCGGCACAAAAGACTTTTGAAACAGCCTTTTGACCCGTGTCTTAACTTTCTGTAACTCACTTTCGGACAGCAGTCCTTGTGTGTCGGGTTAAAATGAGAACTTTTGTCTTTTCCTAGTTGACGTCCAAGAGCCATTTGGGGTTAAAGCGTTCAATCAATTCCAAACATTTATCTAAACCTTGTTTGGATTTAGATAGCACAGCCAAATCATCTGCATAAAAAATACTATTCAATCTACTTCCGTTTGGAAGGGTAAATGGATCAGTCCCGTTTTCATTTAAAGACAAAGGTAATTCTTTTATAAAAAGGTCAAAAAGAAGTGGAATTAATGTGCATACTTGCCTAACATCACAACGGTATCAAATGCATTCAGTATCGAAACCTTACCTCCTTTCTTGTTACCCGAGACACAAGAAACTTGAATAGTATTTTCAGTTTAAAATAACTACTTTTTCCTGAGAAGTTTTAAGTTTTTGAAGTTAATAGAAAACAAAAGTATCTTTTGGAAAACGATTTAATTTTACACTTAAAGCAGTTTCTCTTTGGAGTCTGTTTGTGTGCACTTGTGAATGTATACTGCGAACCCCAGGACAGGACAAGGGAGGGTCAAAAAGAAGATCGAACATGTATTGCAAGAACTTAAGCACTGATTATAGTCATGATATAGAAACACTGGGTTTCTCCCATTGGACCCTATTGAATGTTAAGCTTGAGCTTAGAAACACCATGGGGTAAGGGATGAAAGGCAAAATGATTTTTGTCTGTAACTGTTACACACAGCCGACTTTTTGTCGCAGGCAAAAAATCGTAACCTTTTCGACGAGAAATCGTGTAGAGTGTGGCGGCCTTTGCTAAATCCAACCTTCAAAATATATTCTTTATCTACTTACGGAGCATGTGGCATCTGAAAGAGACCTGGAGATATTTGTAAGTTCCTCGACATGGATCCCCAAAGACTGTGTTAGAAGCAAAAAGTTGACAACTCTTTTTGTTTTGACAGGATCCTTTCACTTTCACGAGGGACGCTCTTGACCTGCAGTTTGTGGTCCTCAGGCTTCGAGATGGACACACTGACTGTCCTGCTGTGCGTCCGTAGTTAGCCGCTGTTATCACAATTCTGGTGTTTCCAGGACATGTGAGGTAAGCATTCCCTCCCTCGCAGAGCTGAACAGTCTTAGAAGGGGGTGGATCTGGAGAAATTTGAACAATTTGATTAAGGACTTTAAGCAGTTTCTAGATATTAATTTCGCGTGGACGGCAAAGGATGCCGCCTAGTTAGATATGCCAGTTTGAACACGCATATGATGAAGATGGGGATAGGTGAACGACATATATTTTGTTTTGCATACTGCGTTAGGTGGAGATTATGACTGCATTTTAAGAATTAAATGTTTCATGCTCGTGCAACGGCTGACTATGATATAGAAATATTGGGCTTCTTCCATTGGACACTAAAATTAATCTGGAGCTTAGAAGAATCATGGGGTAGTGGCTGAAGAACAAAAAGTTACCCCAAACCGAAAAGTCAAATCTGTTCTGATTGTGGCTCAGAGTACATTAACCAATTTTTTGTAGCAAGATTAATTAAGTACAGTAACTATGCCAGGTTTTTGTTTCTAACTGTTACACACAGCAGATTTTTCATCGCGGGAAAAAATTGTACGCTCTCAGACGAGAAATTATGTAGTGTGATGCGGCCTTTACTGAAGCAAACCCTAGTAAATTATCTTTATCTACTTACGAAATATGCGGCATCTGAAAGAGATCTGGAGATATTTGTAAGTTCCTCGACACGGATCCCCAAAGACTGTGTTAGAAGCAAAAAGTCGACAACTCTTTTTGTTTTGACAGGATCGTCTCACTTTCACGAGGGACGCTCTTGACCTGCAGTTTGTGGTCCTCAGACTTGAATGTGGACACACTGACTGTCCTGTTGTGCGTCCGTAGTTAGCCGCTGTTATCACAATTCTGGTGTTTCCAGGACATACGAGGTAAGCCTTTCGTCCCTCGCAGAGGCGAACAGTCTTGGCTTGAGAAGAGTGTGGGTCTGCAGAAACTAGAATAACATTTAAGGAAGTATAAGATTTTGGTGTCGGACGGCTTGCAAAGTAATGTGAAACTTCTGATCATTGAAACACAAACCCTTTAGAGAAATGAAAATGGTAAGTTGGCCTAGCTCGCAGACATCATGTAAAGAATAGCTCAAACGTTTTTAGCTAATGATCATTTCCATGTACTTGTTCTTAGTCTCGTTTTAGCACTTGATATCATCTTACCCGAAAGAATCTTATTTTAAATACCACTCTATCTCCCTTCCGATAGGTTAGATGGTTAGAAAAAGAAAAGAGTTCGAACATCAAGTAAATGTGAAAGTATTCTGTGTTTACTGTTTTTTCAAAGCTACAGACTTCTACAAACCAAAGAGCCGAAAATTAGCACAGGTTTGATACTGAAGTCCTTCAAACTTCACAAACTAAAACACGAGCTTAATCTTTTAGAATACGAAAATTGTTTAGTAAAGCATTTGTATCTACTAGGTTGCTCTTTGTTAGTGAAAACTGACCTATAATATGCAATTTGTTTTTTCCGTTATTCCCTTAAGCTTCGGTGCTCTGACAACCTCTGTATAACGAACTCTGTTCTCCAAATTCGTATTTTCGAAACAAACAAAATGAAAAGGGGTCAAACTCATCTTACCATCTTTGTCCATGCTAAACCAGTTTTCAGGATCTTCTTTGATTGCCAGAACTGAGACAGCAAAAAGAGCTGCCAAGATAAATAAGTGAAACTTCATGACTGCTACTTGGGGTTCTTCTTGAGTGAGTCAACAGGGCAGTTCTTGTGATAAGTGACGAGTCTTGGTTCTGGTTCTCGCACCTGCGATGAGAGGTGATGAGTGAGTAAGCCCCAGATTCAAGCGATCTTTGTGACTCTTCAGGCGCTTACTCGATAAGTAACGCGTATCCAATAACCTAAAGTAAACTCCTCCCCCCCCCCTCTCACCCCCCTTGTATAAACATCTTTATCTCTGTCAAGAAATGGGCACTCAATCTAATACTTTACTCAGCACGCATAGAGAAAGATCTAGAGAGGAAACTATGTGCGATGTTCCTGGGAGGCCAAGTCTCCATTGTTCGCAGCCTGTTTCTTAACTAACACAATAAACAATTCTGTGAGCCCACCCAAGAAATTTTAAAACCTAAGGAATGCTTTATCATTACAAGATAAACAACCGCAACTCTGAACGAATTTCGCTAGTGTTATTTTTGTTTATAAAAAATAGTTCAGAGTTATATTACTTAATATTACAAAGAACTAGTGTTGGCCTCAACAGGATTGTTAAAAAGAACGGGTTTTCCTAAACAGGGTCTGCATTTTATTGTTCATTTGTTTTAAACAGGGTCAGGATTTCGAAACCAAGCGGCATCTCTATACCCAAACTTACTCAAGTATAAACCCCTCCGGGCTTGAGGTAATTGGTTAACAGCGATAGTGTTTAAGGAGGGGAGTTGCACCTAATCTTTCACTACTCTTTTTGCTGTTTCGCTGTTTCCGCTATTTCACTATTTTGTTGTTTCGCTATTTCCGCTATTTTGCTGTTTCGCTGTTCGGGAACACCCGTGCCCGTGGTTGCGAACGTGGTCCGAAATAAATTATGCAGAGTAGGCGAAGTAAAATAATCAAAAAGGCGTTCAACCAAAACCACTCCAAAACGGTGGCACGCAGTGAAAAACTGTCTCAACTATCATATTTTCCGCCAATAGGTCCCTTGATTCCAACTTAGTAGGTAAAAATCGCACCGATAAATAAATTCAAGCAAGAAAAAGGTGCGTTCTGTTGTTATAACGGTCTGTATCTATGGGATAATGATGAAGAAATGAAAAAACTTGAAGGTCACCTCGGCTTCCAGGCTATTCCAGAAATGCCTTAAAAAGATTGTTCTTGTACGTTAATCTGCGCCCTAAGGGCTTCAACAATGCGTGAACGTTTGCAGTTCTCGAAGGCTGCCGCGTCTTTGTTTATATATATATATATAAAAGTATGCATAAAATTAAGTTATTCCAGTTCCCTTAGGGAATAGAGTAGGTCGTAAGATTGTCCTTGTTTGTCAAGTTTCGGACTGGTGGCTGCGCCCTAGCTAGGGGCCTCGACGCATTTATAAAATAACGTACGCAGTCCCAAATGCTGCCGCGTCTTTGTTTAAATATATAAAAGTATGCAAAAAGTACGTTATTCCAGTTCCCTTGGGAATAGAGTAAGTTCGTAAGATTGGATTTAGATTTGTCTTCGTGTTCCTGTACTCTGACATCTAGGTTTTATTTTCGTTTTGCCCACGTATTTTACTCCACATTTACAAATTCCTTCGTAGACAATATGTCACGGATGGATAGTTTGATAAGTGACTCTATTTTGCGAGTTTTCCAAATGAAGTGAAACTTTAACTTGCCTCTAGTATAAGAAATCAATTTACGTAAAAATTCTCGGCTATCTACTTCGTTCTGTGACAAAAAGGCAAGCGAATTCCAACACTAATTCGTTCATCAAACCGCGGGGATTAGCATCTCATCTCATCATTCATCTACGGTTTCTTGTGTGAAAGCGGCTGGATATCCCGATTTTATGAAAGATAATTTGATGGACTTCACTTCTTTTTTCCAGTCCGTGGCAATTTTCTTTGCTCGATGAAGTGTCCCTGTGATGGTATTTTTTCATTTCTTAGGGATCGGATGATTTCCAATGGACTTAAAATTCTCACTTTAATTCAGTCAATTTGTGGCGCGAAAGTGTAAACAATCTTCTCACGACGCGTGTTGTCTAAACTATTTGCTAAATCTTTCAATTTCGTTTTAATTTTTTTTGACGACCTTACTCGAAAACCCTAATTTTTCAAACTAATTGATGTTCAAATTGAATTTTTGAAGTTCTTTCATGTTGTTTTCACGTTTATTTACATTCTCATGAAACACAACACAACACACGTGTTGTAAATACTCCCTTTCGGCGCTGTCTGTATTTACCATCTATATAAACCCTACAATAACCGTGTAGTTTCCACCTGGAACTGTTCAGAAAACGTTTAATTGTATAAACCATTAATGCTAGTGCAGTCTCTTTTGCTTTTCTTTGATCATCGCATGATGTTATTAAAAACACCACCGAGCACAAGGTCATGAAAAGTCATGTAATAGTTATTCATTCGCTTCTCTGACTATAGGTTGCCTTTTGGTGTTTTAAAAACGTTCACCCTCAATTTGACTTTGCCTTGCTATTCTTTTGGTAATAAGTATTTGAAGTATTTACTATTTTGCGGCAATTTCCTACAGAAAGGTGTTATCGAATTTAAAACACGAATAGTTGAATGTAAAAACTGGGGTATCACACATTTGATACTTGTTTTTGTAACGCGCGAAAAAGTTGTAGCTGAGATAATGTTTTTTTGATTCGGTTGAGTTTTATATCCTCTAATCGTTATCGCGGTTTGGGTTTTAACTGCTTACACAAGTTGCAAGAAGAGTGTTGTGGGGAGAGAAGAAAAAAATACAAAGCCAGTTAACTTCTGTCGTTACGAGCGACAGCCACCCTCGTTAAAAGTCTATTGTAGCGCGATCTGCAAATATTAGACCCGAAATTTTTAACAGAATACCACTTGATATATATCTAACTATTTCGTGGAAGAGTTTTATAGTTTTGCCTCAAATATCGGCGGAAAAAGCCACCGTTATTCGAGCAATCTGCTAATCTCTGGAAGATCGGTGTAAGTCTCGAGACCATCGGAATTTGAAAAAGCTAGACTGTTACGAAAAAGCCAATCAGTGCAACACAAGTAAGCTTAGCCTTTCACCACGCTGATTGGCTGATTCTATTTGAGGTAAGATTCTAAAACTCTTCCAAGAAAAAGATAAATATATGTCGAGTTGTATTCTGTTAGAATTTATCTTTTTTTAAGCCCTTTTTTTGCCCTTTGTATTTTTTTCTCCTTTCCCTACAACACTCTTCTTTTCTTTCTCCCTTCCCTCTTCTCCTGCTTACACTAGTTGTTGTTTAACTCCCCAAAAAAGCCCCAAAACACTACAGAGACACTTAATTAATTTCCATTGTTGCATTTTATTTCAGTGTTGTCATCTTTTATATCATGGAATTTATTGCGAAGTCCAAACGCTGTATAAAAACGTTGCGTCCGGCCGAGGTCGCATCGTTCGGGTGGTAGTATTTCTCTCTTCCCTCTTCTCCTGCTTACACTAGTTGTTGTTTAACTCCCCCAAAAGGCCCCAAAACACTACAGAGACAATTAATTTCCATTTTTGCATTTTATTTCAATGTTGTCATCTTTTATTTCATGGAATTTATTGTGAAGCCCAAACACTGTATAAAAACGTGGCGTTCGGCCGAACGTTCGGGTGGTAGGCCTGTCCCAACTGTTTCCAACAGAGTATGGAATAAAAAAAACCGCACAATTTTAGTAAAAACAAACGTTTTCGCTCATCTTCAGGTGAAAGAAATAAAAAAAGATAACCTGATAATCAGTTACCAGGCATATCCAAAGAAATTTGGCACAGTGATAGACCCTAATAAAACAATTTATCTGGAAATACTTAACTTGACAAATTACGTCATAATGACGTCACAATGACGTAATAATTTTCAAAAAATGTAGGTTTTTTATATTTTTTTGTGATTTTTAATGATTTGTTTACATAAACGCAGTTATATGCTGTAATTCATCAAAAAACGATTCATAACATACAAAAGAACAAAATTATGTTCTATTTGCTCTCCCACTGTACACATTTCGCTATGTAACTTTAAGCTCAAAATGGACGTATCACCGACAACAGATTTCAAATAATATGAAATAACTACTAGACGCCGCCCTTCTGTTGATATCAGTTAGTTTACTGTATGAAACTGTTTCATACATCATCATCATGATAAAGCTTCTGCTATTTTTATTTACAAATTACGTAATGAAAGTAGCAATATTGAGTGACAGCAATTTTTAAATTTAAAAATCATTTGTGTCATGTTCACATTAACACAAAAATCCTTAAAAAAGAATTTTAATTAAGGTTTATGTCAGACTTAGCTTTAGTCAGTCAAAAACCTTCAAAAACATTTTTTAGCATTACGAATTGCCAAGCATTTAAGCTATCAAAAAGTGAAAAAGTGATTTGAAAATGTTTTTTTTTTGTTCGCGAGATACAGTAAAAATCGTTTTTTAGCATCTTCAGCCCGAAATCTTTCAATGTGCAAACATCAAGAGTGTGTACTTCCAGCGAAGACACATGAATGAAAGACGACCGAATGACGTAGTATAATAGCTACTTGATCGCTTCGATTCTATCGAATCAATCAAATAAAAAAATTACAAATCAAGGAAGCTTTGTAAGTTACAAGGTCGAGTGTAGATTGCGAACGTGGAAGATCAGGGTCAACACATTTTTATCAAATTCCTTTTTTTTCGTTGTAACTTCAACTCACCCGCCTTGCCTCATGGCTTAGCTTCCAGCAGTATATTAATTTCTGGTGGAAGGCACGCTCTCTTTTCACGGTACACCGACAACGTCATTACTTGCGCATTCCGCTTTACAGACGCTTCTCTTTTTCCGTGCCTTTAGGTTTGGCCTTTCTGGTGCGTTTAATTTAGTTATCTTGATGCTTATACTAGTTTCTTAGTTTACTACGCATGTCGCCGCGGTAAAGCCAAAGGTTTCCAGCGTTTTGGCAGTAGCGAAAATCTTTTGTTCAACCGCAGGCCTGGAATCAACGTGATAAATAACTATAACTCATCTCACATTACATATGCACTCTGATTGAAAGAATATTTTCACAAAAGCGAAAACACTTATCATTTAGTACGCAAATAATTCCAACACCAAAATTCTTTTCCTACCTTTTTCTCGAAAGTAAACTTGGCGCATTTTGACCGACTACGGCAAGTTTCATCTCCAAATTGTTTACCGAGAGAATCCACATTTTGCAAAGAGCTTGCCAAAGGACTGATCTACAACATCGTGCCAGTGTTTTGGTTTTCTTTACCTTGTTCTTGAGATATCTTGCAAAAACTAGCTGGTGCAAAATTTGTAACTTGATAAGA
>JAOBAT010118535.1:0-13740 GCA_026413305.1 Hydrozoanthus tunicans
TTTATTTTTATTGAAATTCATATATATCTTAAACTTTCCTAAATAGATTTCTTTTATGAATAAAACGATGTAGTAAATTTAGACTTTTTAGATAGTTTTTATGTTCTTGTAATCCCTTCTTTTAAGCTTGAATGTACTTTTTATACTTAGATTTTATTATAATGTCAATAAAGTTATTATTATCATTGTTTTTTAAAAAAAAAAAAATTATTATTATTATTATCATTATTATTATTATTATTATTGGTGGTGAAATGCAATGTGAGGTCAAGGAAGTTTTGGATCTGTTTTGACTGTTTTTACTGATATATAGTTGCTATGTGCAGCGTAAACAACATTCCAGTGAACAAACATAGATGTTTACGCTGCACATAGCAACTATATATCACCACCTAGCCTCGTTTTAGGGCAGGTAACACTATTGTGATGTCATCATGAATAAGGTCTATTCCTGTTCAGTTGCTGTTGTTCATTTGGTACAATACTTTTCTACCTTTCCAGGGAGAGCACTATCTGCATGATTCAAACTGGATGAGTAAACATGTCATAATTTTATCCTAAAAGAGTTAAAAATAAGAAAACTGCTCATTAAACAGTTGACACTTTAGGGCGAATTAATAAGTACTAAATCCCTGAGCCATGGACCAGTCTCATTTGTTCAGTTTCACTTACTCTTACTGGATGCAGATCAACTCCGTACATTTCCAGCCACTTTACTTTATCAAGGTACATTATCTCTGCCACCGAAGGAACCAACCCACTTACAACAACAAAAACAGTCAGTTAGTTTGTAGCCTTAAGCTTACGCCTTAATTTATTTTGTTCAAACTACATCATTCAATCATTTTATTGAAGCTGAAGAATGTTGGCCAGGCCAAAATATCTCTCTGTTTCTTTAAAGCACCTGTCAGTTTTTGTGCCAGACTATTTACTAGCTTTTGATATACAAGTCTTTGTTTTTGACAAAGTAACAATCACCATCACACAACAATAATAACACCAGTAAGTAATGCTTTAAAAAGTCTGATTTTTTTTTTCTAAAAAAATTACGATACCTTTAACTGATCAGCCCAACTTTTCTTATCTTAACAAAACTACAGGGTTCACACTGAGAGAGTGAGGTCAATGAAATTCCATTACTTCATCATCAACCCATAAATTTTCCAAGCCTGGAGAATGCATTTTCAAATTCTATTTCTTTTCATGACCATGTGAACCCTAGCATATTTCTTCCTTGAAGGTGATAACACTAAAGTAAGGACAAATAAGGTGTTTTAAAAGCTGCTGGTTGATAGCCACTGGAAGATTCAAGGTAAATGATATCTAACCAACCTTAACTTCTTATGGATGTTTGACACTTTCTCTTCTAGATCTTCAGACTACAAAAAAAGGATTAAATTTCTAAAAAAAAATTTTTTTACAACCAATGAAAAGAGGGTGCTATATATACAAATGTACACTACATTATATAATAACAGGTACAAACTTGAGCTTTTACAAAGGAAAATGTTAACTAGTCTGATGATTTAACAGAATGAAGTTGTATATTTTATTGTGTACTTGAACTAAAAGGTAATCTTTCTTGAGACAAATGGCTTATTGCTCCACCACTTGACTCAGGTTTCTGTAGAGTTAAGTGGATGAAAGTACTTGTTTTCCTCTGGGCAGAATTTTAAATTAAAGTATATTGCAACAGGTATTTCATTGAGGGCATGCAATTAAGGCATGCACTGGACAAATTGACTGGCAAATGGATTTGAAGACAACCAGCTTTTCTTTATAAACTGAAATCGCATAAACTTCTCCCTGGTGCCAAATCTAAATGCCCTTAGCTTCTGCTCCATACCTAAATGATACTCTTGAATTTAATTAGCTTCCAGGAAAAGCAGGAACTTGATCATTTATACAGCTGCATTGTTAAATATGGTGTGTTATTGCTTGGACACCCAGTGCAGAGGTCTAATATAACTGCAGTTTATTCAGATAGAATAAAACTGTAACTACTTCTGCTTACACAACAATCTGCTTTAAAAAGAACTTATACTAGTACTACAACACAGAAACTCATAACCGTATCCAAATCAGCAAATTATGATTCAGAAATATAATAAATTTATAGGTTAATTAGAAACTTAAACAACAAAACACTGTTACGAAGTCACTGAAAGGACAAGAGCCAACTTTAAATGGACTCTGATGAAAACAGTTTTTGTGGATCAGTAAGTACACATGTATTGCAGTTCTAAATTGTTTTTGTTAGCTGATGGTGATGACATCAACCTCTTTATCTATCAGTGTCTTCTTCAAGCTAATAATTATAAATAGTTACCTGATTTGGGATGAATCTAAACTCAGACACATAGCCCTCTGTATGCTCTCTTGGGTCATAGTCCCCAAGTTCAGCTGAAAAATTGCAGTACATAAAAAGAGTAAGTATCTAAAATACCTGTTCAATATTTACTTTTGGAAGAAAACTAAACTGTACAAAGTGATCTCCAAATTTCATGACTCATAACATGAAACTTTTCTAGGGACTATAGTAGCCTAAAGTTTATTCAGTCACAAAACAAGATGTTCAACTGTTGCAGAAAATTTTGTACACACCTCAATTTTCTGTTCAACTTCTGCGTTTACCCAGGCCCTTTGCAACAATTCTCACAGCCCTTGTCCTTGATAGAGTTTATACCCCCCTCCCCTCCTTGTTGGTACTCAAATCCCCCATGTGAGCATACAAGGTTTAGGTTTACCTGCCTGCAGGGTGTGGCTAGCTCAAAAAGGTATCGAAAGATATATCCTTAGGGTACAAAAGCAAAAGAGCTTGATTTTTTCTGAAGTTTTGTTGCTTTTTTTTTAAATAGATCTTAATACTATTTTAGAGTTGCCAACTCTCCCACATTTTGCAGGAGACATTCATTTAACCTCCCGCTCTCCCACAATTTACAAAAATCTCCAACAGTTTTTTAAAAAAAATAAATTTTAGATTAATAATTTAAAGTAATTATATACACAATTGTTTAATCCTGACTCATGAAATAAACTAATATAATATAAGCAGTGTTCTGATTTTTTACTTAGTACTATGTACTGTATTGCTAACAAGGCTTCCACATAAAGCCTCACACTTTTAAGATGAATAAATACATGATATGGGTTAAGAAGGATTATCCAAACAACAGTATGTATAAATAGGCCTAATAGGAGATATGATGCGAGGCAACGTGAACACTTTTAAAAACAGTTGACACAAAACTTATAGCCCAAAAAATCTCCTGTATTTTGAAGTTTGAACAGTTGGTATCTCTGTATTTCTCTCTGTATATGCCTTGGAATACATTGCTAAGTAACAGCTGAACAAAACATTTAAACTTAGTGAAATGTCTAGAAAGTGTTTGTCATGAAAAGACTTACACTGAATGGCATAAGCAGACAGTTCCACAAGAAGATTAAATGAGCAAGGTAACCTGAAAAATTAATTAATAAGATCATTTTTCAAAAAGTATTCTAAGAAAGGAACAAAACAATAGTCAGGCAAAACTTGTATGGAGTACTGTCTCATTCATAAAATTGACTAATTAATTATGATATAATTACATCAAATTAATAACTCAACTGCATCAAATATTTTACACCAACAATACTTAAGAATTTAAATCTGAAAAAAACAAGGACAGAATTTAACAAATCCACAAAAATAATCTAGCAAACATGTTAACGAATAAATGATTTGGCATGAAATCTTACAACTCGATTTGGATAAGATGTTTGCGTAAATTACCAAGAAAAATTTTAAGTATGCCAGCACGGATTTAGGGGAGGGGCCGGTTGGATCCCACTCCCCCTGCATCCTTTTAGTAGAACAACTAACTCTTGTATTGTAGAAATATAGTTTTTAAATGGGGAAGGACGAGAGCTTGCATTGAGGTTTACATCCCTCTCCTCTAGATTCCTGGATCCACATCTGGTATGTGTGTGCACAAAGTTTTCCTTTTTCTTGTTCTACAAGATCTAGAGTTCTCTAATACAAACAATTTTTATTCAACAAGTATTAAAGAAAAACTTATTGACATATAATACTTGAAAAATTTTATAGGTTAATTCTTTTAACATCTTTAGAAATGAAATATCAATCTAAACAAGAACGAAACTCCTCAGTATCCTTTAATTAAATTAGTTCATATTTGACCACTTCTGTTTATTATTCAAAGTTAAAGGACCCAGATAGATTTGTAACACTTACTCACCTCCCCTGAAATATGTCCCTTTTAGCTTGTAAGAAAAATTGGTACCTGAAGATAGTATTGGTCAAAAATTGCTGGTTTAACAAATGACTACCACTTAATCAGTATCACTAACAATCATTGATATTAATAGCATTAATCATCATCATCACTAACTGAAGTTACCTTCATCAATGCCAATACTGTCAGTACAAAATCATCATCACCACTCTTGTAACACCATTATTTTCATTACCACTATAATCAATCAGTCGTTGACATCATTATAACTTCTACATATCACTGTGCACAACATTATTCCTCTAAATTGATCATGTGGTACCACCAGAACCAATTTTTCAACTGTCATGCATTGATCATCATCACGACCATTTTCATCATCACTACCAAACTGATATCATGCATCATTATCACCATTATCAACATCATCATGAAGCCTGTTAGCATAAAATATAAAGTAATTTATACTAATTACCTTGTTAGTTCTTCTTGAAGCTTACATGGATCTGGTGCATAGAACTTGACACCAAAGTACAAGAGATAAGGAGGGCCAGCTGCATTAAGTTGTATGAACAAAACTCATTGTTAGACACACCATGTTAACTTGTTTGACAGGAATTACTTTCAATTGACAAATACCATGATGAGAACTTGATGAAAGTGACAAAAGTGAACCCACATTGACTACTAAAGGGCTGCACAGTTTACATTATTATTGTGCAGCTCTTAAGAGTCGATTTGTTGCATTCATAAATAAAATTACATGAGTGGTGATTTCAGGGTAATCTTCTATCACTTAGGCCCACGTTTGATTCCCGCTGCCAGATCTTAAAATAAGTAAGGACAAGGTGCTGCCTTTGCTCTAACACCTGCAAACGGTTAGACCTTCGTGTCTTCTCCGATAAGGATGTTAAACCATAGGTCCCGGGTGGCAGACCTTGAAGGGGACCTTGAGTCCTATTGTCTGTTCTCCCGTGACAAGTCATGAAACCAAAAACAAAACACTTGGTTTATACACTAGTATTTAAAGGAATACTGAAAAACTTAAATAATTAGCTTGCATCTCTTTGAATGACTTACATAAATTATAATATAAGTTGGCAACCTTTTGATCATGACCAAAGAAGTAACAAAATTAAAAACAACAATTACAACAAAAATGTTAACATCTAATTAAAGTTTACAACTTACACTTTAGCTGTTTGACAACAACTTTCACTGGATCTAGCCACCGCTGTTGAAAAAATAATAATCATTACTAATTACAATTTAGTACCAGGGTTTAAAAAACTTCATTTTTTAAAATAAAAATTTTGAACTTTCCAAATTTTTAAAACTTTATTAAAACTTTTTTTGATTTTCTTTTTTTTATTTTTATAACATTTCATTACTGTCAACATATCAAACTTAAGAATAATTACATATGGCATCATAATAATTATTGATACTGTAAGTTCTCAACAATTCATACAGCTACAAGTCACATACCCAAGAATGAGTCATATTTGGCAACTGGTGCACAGTTACCAGATAGTTCCAGAGGCTAGTAAAAGACTTTGGTGAAGGGAGAAATGTTTTCATGATATTATTTTGTCTGTTCCCTCCCTTTCTTACTAGAAATTATTTTTTGGAAATAGCTTTTGTAAAAAATAACAATAAGTTTGTCTTTGAGAGTACCAGGTACCCTCTTGAGATCCACTTTCTCGAAATATGAGTACCCAACAGTTTGTGAATCTAGAGGCTGTATTAACTTGAGAGTAATCGCCTGGATACCCTCTTAAGATCTTTCTCAATTTAGAGTGCTCAGTCCCAACATTTTATGGATCTAGGGACTGCTTTCACTTGAGAGTTACCAGATATGTATATATGTATACCCTCTTCCCTGCCTCTCTTGAATTTAGAGCAGTCCTTGGCCAACATTCTGTGGATCTGCAGACTGTATTAATTTTGCTAATGCTTGGTCAACTGTTTAAAAATTAAGATGGCTAGTATTAATTTTCATGATATGTTATAATCTGATAAAATTTATCAGATTATAACATATCATAAAAATACTAGCCATTTTAATCACTATTATATTTAATATATGAATTGGTTAATATCTCCTGAGACAACAAGAACAAAAAATCTTGGTTATATGAAATATTGGGGAGATGATGTTTAAGGACTAGCTCTTTGCATATAGAGTTCTTACAAAATTATTCAACAGCAAACATTCAAAGTGCTGTCAGCTGTCACTTACTGATTGACCACACTTGTCAATGTATCGCAATCCAAAGTAATCTCGTTCCAACAGATTGAGATGATCAAACACTTTCTCTAGCACCTCAAAGCCTTTGGTTTTCTTCTGTGAACACATATTATAAATTATGTTCAGTACAAATATTGGAAGCCAGCTTTACAAGATAAACTATATTTAGGGTAGGTTGTGTCACTAACCTCAATTTTATCTAGAATTGCCATTCATTAAAAGGGGTTGAACTGAGCTTAACTTAAACTTAAATTGGACCCTAAAATATGGCATATGATAGGTCCAACTTTGTACTTCAAACTTTATATGATTAAATAATCAAGTTCTAATATTAAATCACAAAAAAAATTCTAAGGAATGGATGCCACTTTTTCATTGTACAATAAGAAACCAACATTAGTATAAAATATTACTTCATAATGTGATTAAAAAGTTTATCACATTATTCTCATGAGTTCTAGACCTGCTGTTGTCTTTAACTCACTTCACAATGGTGTCGTTCATTACAATTTTAATAATTGGTTTTTTGAATACAAAGAACGATTGGCAAAAGGGAAAACCTGGCTGTTTTCGTTTTGATTCGAACAGGACGGAAGTTGACCCCCAAGCGGTTTCTGTACCTCAAGAAAACACCTTAAGAATTATAAGGTTAAAATTTATCGCTGGAAGACAATTTCTAAACAAAAGCAATATGTTGTACTTAAAACATCATTTTGTTATTGCGTGTTTTACACCTTTTAATTTACGCGTTGCACGAATCATTCATCGATTGTTACGAATGAAGAATGAGATTAGTACGATAAAAAATACGGTTTAACTTCGAAAAGAAAATTTGTTCGTCTAGTAATTGCTATTTGTAGTTGCAAGTTAATATTTTTCTAAAATGTTTGACTCTGTTTATCTAGGAAAATCAGAATAAAATGGCCATCGGTTAGCGAGTTATTTTGGTGTGCCACAAAACACTGCATTTTTAAATTAGTTCAGCTATTACCGGCCGCTTCATGCTGTTACATCACCTCGCGATACGCATAATTAACGAACAATTTTGCTGTTTAGACTTTAAGGTATTACTGTCTGTAAAAATATTAAATCAATTAAGCACTTAAATTTTTCGAACAAACGGAATTGTGTGCTGCACGGGTTTTGCAAACCCTTTTTGCTTTACACTGTAATATATAAATGAATATCAAAAATTTGTGATTAATTACGTGCACGAAATCATGTAATTGACATAAGCCAAGTCTTCATGTAGTCTTTCTGTAAAATGTTGACCTATGACAACTTGATGCGGAATATTAATTTCTGTCGTTGAGTTTTGCTTAGCTTAAGTCACAAGCTACTGAGTCTGAAGTAGAGTCATTCAACTTTTTGATTTATACATGTTTACAGTACTTTATAACGGCCGACTTGCAATTGATTAACACCAGCCGATCAACTGTGCGCACAAATTATTCAACATCGCAGCAAATAGCAGTGAAGATTGTTCAAATAGCTCACAGATAAAATCGGTGAGACCTTGAAATGGACTGATACAGACAAAATATTGCCATGGTCTATGTATATGCGAGTTATATTATCTCGCAACTATACTCACTTTACACTATGCTCGGAACGAAAACCAAATGATAAGCTGGTAGAAAGTGCAATGATAGTATTCTTGGAAGAAAAAAACTGCTTAGTAAATATCCATGATCACAGAACCGCTGTACAAAAAAAATCAATACATTTTACGTTACCAAAAGTTCTGAGAATGCATTTCAACCATTCGTAAGTTTCTCTTACACTGAAACAAGTCAATTAAATTTTAAATCCGTTTAAAACCACGATAATACTTATACAGTCATACTGTTACTGATAGTACTTCGAGAATCTAACACAACGAACAAAGCTTTCCAGACACTCGAGAAACTTGAGAAAGTTTTGATGACTTAGATTTATGCGTTTGGTAACGTTGTTAGATAATAAAGCATTTTATATGGAAACACAAAAGACTTCGTTAACCATTTTGTTGGACCATTTTACAGCTGCTACGCTGCGTGGAAGAGAACTGCACTTAAGCCTGATTCTTCATCTTCCTTCCTTTCATTTACACCTTAAAGTCACTTGAAACGAAGCATTTCCATAAACATTTGAACACTCAAGTCGTGCTCAACACACTTTATACATGTAGCTTTGCAGTTGTCATACTCACGCGGATTTCCAGTGGATGTTCCGTTTCATCTACGAGCAGCACATGGCAATAGAGGCTGACATCGCCGCCAAAACACGCCATGCTAGACAAGCACAACTACCAAACTCATCACTTAGTTCATAACAAGTTTATCGACCTTTCTCATCTTGACCTGTTTCTTTCTTTCTGACGCTGTTGTCAAGTGCAGTATGACCCGAGATTAACAAGTCATTTTGCAAACCGGCTCAGTTCTAAACCTTCGCTCGAGTGTGACGGACACCACTTCCCCTCCAACCCATATATGGAAAGACACCTTCCGTTGAACGCCGCTGTTATAACCGTAAACAATACAAGTGTTGCAAAGTAAACAAACACAAATCCTTTTTCGCTGTAATTATGCGGATAGTGGGAGGAGTTTATGATCGAGAAACAAACATTAGTTTGAAAGCCACAGAAGTTAATAAAAGTGTTCGAAGGTTTTCTACTCGCTCCATAAAGCATCCGGCGAGAGAAGCCCGCTGGCGCTACGCACTACCGCTAGAAAGCAGTCCCAACGCCATTTCGTATTTTTTACTGATATCGTTAATTTGTATTACAGGCGCTCTTAAATGGCTTTGTTTGTTATGCAACGTCACATTGTACCATTTCAACGAACAACAGCGATAAAGTACATCAAATCTTTACGTATCACATATGGCGTCCAGGTTGACTTCCGCTCCGCAAAATTTTTGGTTGCAGTTATACTTGTTTGAAAACTTGATAACAAACAAATAACTGTCAAGCAAGTAGCCAAAAGTAGATATTAAATAAAATGTATCTTTAAAATGCCAAACTTTGTCTCAAGACTCAAGTCAGTACACTTTTTTCAAAAACCAGTTACAGGGATAAGAATTATTTGTGTTATCAGCCTGAGAGCCTAGAAAGCTCAACCTGATGATTGTCTAAGTACACTTTAAACACCTGTTTTCCAATTTTTATGCAATGTTACAAAAGCCTCATATACAAGCATAGTACGTAAACCTTTATCTGTAGCAGATGCCGATTCCCCCGCGTTTTGCCGCACTCTCACATATGCGAGGCAATGTGTCGAAAAAATTCTCCCGCAAGTTCGGAAGGTTGGCTTCTCTGCTGTATAGGGTTGTTAAACCATTTTCCCGCTAGCTCGCTAGATCCCCGCCACTCGGCGCCGACCGGTACCATTATATACGTCAGGACCTTCGGCTTTAGTGTAACTGAACGAACTCAGATTCGTGTTAAAAAGCCGCGAAAACTATTGTTAGAATGTTCGACGAGAACCTATTGGTTTTAAGGTAATCAGTAATATGCAGTTCATTTTGAGTTATTTTGTAGTTTACTATATACAACACATATCTTTCGCTACTTGTCTTGAGATCCCAGCAATATAACTGATACACGCAGGATTTTTTTTTATAAAAACAACTTTACGGGCCAAGAACATTCAGGAAGTATGTGTATGGCAATTTGAACTTCAACAACCGTTTACGGCTCGTTCTTCCAGTTCAGTTCAGTAAGTTGTACTGAGACGATTTCCTTTCAGTTCCGTAGCAACTTTTTGTTTCTTTTTTATTTTGTGCTTCGATGACCTAGAGCAACTGAAGTTTGGCTTGCTCAACTAGACCGTTTCGTTTTTGTCCGACTCTGTTTTAAAAATTTCTTCACGTTTGTCTTTTATTTTTACCGTGAGTGCACTGGATCAAATCGAATTTTTACGACGGACGCACGCCAGAGGAAAAGGGCGCGAAAAATAGATTGAAAATCAACAACTGAGGGTTTTTTGTGTAGGTTCGCTTGGCTTCATTCAGAGCCGTTCAGGGACACAGCCTTATTGACAGACCTTACTGAGGAAGTAAGCGAATTGCTTGTGTTGCCAAAAAGCCAAGCCGGTTTCTGCTAAAGCAAGCCTGTAGAATATTTGACCTCGATATTATCTTTGGAGCTGAATGCAAAGTTAAATTTTGAATTCGCTTTGATAAGAAAATTGGCATTAATCTCGTTGTTGGAAGAAACTCTAAAAATATCATATAAGTGAAAAACGTAGCCAGTAACTCTCAAAAGCCTCTGTCTGCTGCTAAGAGGAACCGTGAACATATCCCGTGTTGTTAGAACGACTCGCATGACTTAAAGTTTGGTAAACCAGTTGCCGACTGATTGAGAAAAACAGTATTAACATCAAACTTTGCTTTCGATTATATGATGTGACAGATTGGAACCAGCAGATTACTTCACGGCCACTGCACACCTCAATCATATGATGATGCGGTCTCGGCTCAAAATAATTACTCCACTCGAGAACTGTTTTTGTTTCATCGATGGGATAGTAATGGCTAGTGCGCCCTTTTGAATATCGCTACAGAAAGCAGCCTACAACGGCAAAAAGAGTGTGCATTCAATTAAATTCCAGTTCGTTGTGCCATCTGGACTTATAGCAAACCTCATTGGACTAGTCTAGGTAAGTCATCTTTTCGTAGTCTCATCAATTGCATCAGTGATAAGGCTTTGGCTTTTTTCCCTATTCCAGTTTGTGTCTCCAAATATGAAGGATTTTCCCCGGGAGCGGGTACTCCGAAGTTAAAAAGGGAATTGACCGTCGGAAAAGTCCCTAAAATATCCTAAAAACACCTAAATTTTCCACCCATAAAAATACCTTTTGGTTTCATAAATACCTTAAAAAATTGACAATTTTCCTGGGTAGCTAGCGGGTCGACACTAACTCTAAGTCCCCTCCCCTAAGCGTGTTGCGCTGAACACAAGGCAAGCTAAGAAAAGGCTCAAATCTGTGCAATGACTTTGCTCGGCACCACTGATCGACCCATGTAACAGAATCTGGAGTCCGGATTAAAAATTCAGGAAAATTTGGTTGTTTGAATATGGAGTTCACAACTGTGAAACCCGGAATCCAGATTTGATTCGGAATCATCCGGAATCCTTAGAGCCGGGATATCAAAGAGCTCATAATCCGGAATTCATTCCTGATAGTTCCGAAATCTTTATATATGTTCAAATTCGACTAGTCCTAAATCATATAGGAGCTTTCAAAATAAGGGGTTGTGAGTGGAGTTAACTGGATTACTGTGATGGCGTAGAATTTTAGCTGATTACTGATGTTCGAGAAGATTTTTAGTTACTGAAAATGATTACCTGACATGTAGGAAAGGTTGCAATGGGTGCAAAGGTCCACTTTTTTGTATATTGACCAAGGGCGGGGGCTCAATAATTTTGCCAAATGCCGTTTGAACATTTTGAAAGTAATAAAAACAGCCCTCCTTATACAAATATGATTAGTGATTTGATAGGATATGTTCTGGTTTACGAAACTAGTGCTTCTGGCAAACGTTCGTTTTCAACAACAAGGCGATTTAAGTCTTGGCTTAGAACAAAAATGTTACAAAAACGCTTCAATCTGAATATCCAGAGGGCCAGTACCCATAACTTACGACTTGTGAATATGGCAAACAAGTTTATAGCAAGAAATGAAAACAGAAAAAGAAGCTTTGGTACTTTCAAAGTGCAAATTGTTTCATTTATTATCATTCAACCACAGTTCAGTAGTTTTTACACTTCTCGTATCCAGGCTTTTAAAGTACCTATAGAGGCAAAGAAGCTCTGGAGCGAAGACGTATGGTGTTTCAAGAAGATATTCCAGGTTTTTTTTAAAACTAAGTGACTAATAAAAAAAAACCGGATACGAGATAAAACAAACAGCTAGTCATTTTCCTACGTACCTTGGACCTTAACTGAGTAATCGAGGAACGGTTGGTTATCTCAGAAAAAAACCTGAATTCAATAGCAAAGTTACAGTTTTCTTGCCAAAATAGCGGATCCATAGCAATTAACGCGTTTTTGACATTCACCAGCGTTTTGAAAGACAAATCTACCGTTTTATTCTATTCGACAAACAATCTTTTTTTTTTACCTACTTCCGCAAAAAAAAAAAGATAACACTACTTTTTGCTTTGCTTCAAGATTCCCCAACTCTGAAGGGCACCTTTGGGTTGCTTGCTCGGTATCAGCCTCATGGTTGTGTTGTTTGGCTGTGCCACTATATCACCATGATTACTGCTGCTCCGCCATTTAAAACACGTAAAATGACGACCCTGAAAGGGAACTTAGTCATGTCAAAACAAAGAACCTTCGAAGGGAAAGTAGAAACAGTTAAATGGGGTTATTTTGACTCTTGGTTATATTTTCACAAGGTTAGTTCGAAGTTTCTCTCGATAAGGAATCCTTCATCCGTTGTATCCCTATATGGGCATAAAATCCTTGTTTGTCACTCATGTAAAATAAACATTACACTATATCGTATGGGTCTTTTCTTTTGCAGGTTGTATATTCGTGTATGCAATTTTTTTCTCCATATCTTACTATGCTTACAACTATAGTTGTTGTGGTAAGACTGACTTGAGTCTGTTTCAGTTTGTAATCATTACAGTGATCAAACAAATCTGGAAGGGTGTTTAACATTTTGACTGTGAAAGTTCTGTTTGTTTTACGCTAGCTCGAGAGTAACTACAGACAGAATTCGACAACGCGAATTCTTACCAATTTGCTACCAGAATTCCAACTACTTTTACAGAAAACAATGGCATTTCTTATTAGTTTATGATTAATTTGTTCTCTTGGTGTAAGTGTCATCATATCAGTAGTATTAGCTGAATAAATTTGCTGTTGCTAGGAAGCAAACGTTTCCTTCTGTTTTGTTTTGGCCAGAGTTTCTCCAAGGGCAATCTTTTTGTTACTGCTTGACAAGAAAGCTAAGAACTCGTGATCAGGTTGTGGTTAGTTTATTTAACATTTCAATTAAAATTGTTCGATTATAAATATTATCAGTTGTGCCAACAGAATCAGTAAAAACTATAAAACTTTTGTAACTTATGAAGCAGAAGCTTTCAGTATATAGCGGGTTCTTTTTCTGCGTTCTGCCATTTAAAGCAAAATATCAATCGAACATGTTTCTAGGTTTTATAAAGTAGTGTTTGCGATAGCGAGTTAACCACTACATATTTTTAAACAATGTTTTTATCGGTAAAACATGACTAACGTTGATTGTAGTACATGAACCT
>JAOBAT010118546.1:0-13739 GCA_026413305.1 Hydrozoanthus tunicans
CGTGTAAACGAGCGAGTTATGTAGCTCAAGGCAATCCACATTTTTTGTTATTTTCTACAGGGAAGCACACCACAGTATAGTACCTCCCCCCAAGATGTTTCTCACGTAACCCCTGCGGCACCAATCCGACTCCCCTGGTGGAGGGAATACATCAGTTGTGGGCGGCGGAGCAAGCTGGTTTTGGGGGACAAACTTATAAAACTGTTAAAGATACTAAAACGTTCTCTGGTTTTGTTTAGAAGATTTATCAATACGTCTGTATTCAGTTTTAAACCGACGACATCGGCATTTCCGTATACAAGTTTCTGTAAATGAAAAAGAATAGCCAATACAACATTCTTTTTCATTCACATTTATCTTTGTGAGCCCAACTCGATCACTTCAGCGATCCAACGCATACCGGCGGAGTTGTTGTACCGTGGCTGTTCGTTTTTTGAACAAGTTTCTGCCTTGCTGTGCGTGTTTCCGTTGAGCTCCCTTGCGGTTTGTCAGTAACTCGCACATAAATGTCATAATTCGTCCAAGTAACCTTCTCCCACATTTTATATGCTCTTAAAATAAAGGTCATAGTAAACGATCTTTGCTTTGTTGTGTGTTCATATACAAAAGTTTTTTGGTGATCGGGCTGCGGGAAAAAACACCCACAAATCCCCAACTAATATTTCGCCCAGCTCTGAATATGAATGCAACACAAAGCAACAATCGTTTACTTAATCTGGGAGAAGATTACGAGGAAAAATTCTGTGCGAGCTACTGACAAACCGCAAGAGAGCAACAAACACTTAGGGTGGTTACAGGTAAGCCTGTGGCTGACTGCTCGAGTACTAATCTACTGGCCCATAGTCGTGAAGACAGTAAATGCAAGTAAAAAGCAGAATTTTCTTATTTGATTAAGGAAACACTGCAGGAATAGCAGAGGGGCAGTGTGTCTCAGTAGTTAGGGTGCCGGGTTTGTATGCGGTTGTCCCGGGTTCAAATCTCACTTTGACTGAAACTCACAATCAAATCAACGACGCTTGTAAATAGCCTGTGAGCAGGCTCTCTATCCGAGGAAAGGGGAAAACCTCAAAAACCTCGCAACTCTCTTCCGCCGCTCGATATATTTCTCCTCTTTTAAAAAAAGCCACCTGGTTTGCCCAGAGTCGGTAAGGTGCCATGCCAGCCTATCGTGCGGGAGGCCCGGGTTCTATTCCCGGTGCCGGACCTCCACTTAGGGTCTTAGAATAACTGAGGAGAAGGTGCTGCCTTTGCTCTAACATCTGCAAACGGTTACACCTTCGCGTCTTCTCGGATAAGGACGTTAAACCGTAGGCCCTCGGAGTCCAGTAATTGGGTTGTAAAACCTGTTGGGTCCTCCGACTACCCAAGAGTGGTGAATCGCTCCCAGAAACACTTGCGCGCTAAACTAGTGACCAGTCTACCGAAAATATTTAGTTTGGGTTTGCCAGGAGTCTTGCCCAGTCAGGTAAGGGAATAATAGAGTTCTAGATTTCACCTTATTTTTGACTCCACAAACGTGTATAATCATTGCGTTTGGTGTCATGCAGCTCTATGCTACTGTCAGCAAACAGTTATTTGCAGAATGCAAAGTTAATGCATTTCGTTTGAGTCGACGACAACTCTTTGGCCCAGATGGCTTCCGTCCGACGTCTGTCTACAAACACAAGAAAAACCAGCATTGTTTAATCAGCAGGCAGGCTTCGCATTTCCAGCTGTTTAATAGTAGTAAATAAGTGTATCATTTTTTCCTGAATTTAACAATTCGGTTGCCATTTTTTTGGTTTCACGAAATTTAAAATACTGAACAACCTTGTAGCGTGGCATGATTACTGACTTTCTGCAAGAGAATTCTTTTTTTCTAGAACTTTATAAAATTTTTATTTGTTGTCATCCCGCCGAAAGGTCATTGTCTGAATACAATAAAACACGGTTTTCTGTGAATTCGAAAAAATATTTAAAAATCGTTTCAAAGTGCCACGTTTAATTGAGCTTGAGGCGTTCGATAAACAGAATAATTGGAATAATTTTTGAATATATAATTGATTAACAAATTATTTAAGTTTACTCAACATTGATCTTTGACCACAGCTTTCGTGTAAAATATGGATAACCACCCTTTAGGAAGAAAAGAGCCCACTTTCATAGCTTGTATTTTTTAATTGATTGGCTTGATTTAAAATAGATCAGTTCATTATATCCAACAAATTTTTTAAGAAGAATATTGTGGATTGATACTCTGTTTGTGATCAGTTACACAAAGCTTTTGTTTTGTATAGGAATGCTTAGCCTTAAATAACAAAAACTTGTATTTAATACCAGTAATGTCATGATCTTTTTCTAGTAAAACTACTTTTCCAAAGTACAATGTAAGGTCAGATTAATTGAAATTTCTAGTGAAATATATCAATTTTGAATCAGTATCTCATGAAACAGAGCTCTGCCAACTCTAATGTGTGTGACACCATCACATTTTTGCTGTTTAGTGATAACTATTGTTTATAATGATAAATTATAACCCAGATTGCTAGAGCAAAATGTGAGTAGAGGTTTTGTCGTCAGCCGGTTTCAGAAAATAATGAGTGATTTTGTTCAACTTTTAACACCAAAACAAAATTATTAAGTTTGCAACACCAATAATTCTAAAGAAACACAAAGGGCCTAGAGACGAGACAAGTTGAAGTCGTTGCTTTGCTACAAATTTGAAATTTCAAAGATGTTTTCCCAAAAAGCATTGGTGGCTAGAACCTAAAAATCTGCTTCCCCTGGCCTAATGGCTTAAGGGGCTACATTGTGTTTCACTCCCATTATATTTATAGATTGTTTCATAACTAATACTGTATCTTTTGCAGGGAGCAAAGTAATAATGGATGATGAAAAGAAACCAGCAGATGACAATGGAAATATTCTTGCCGTTTTAGAGTTTTCTCCTAAAATCCAACCAGAGACTCGAGACTGGCTCGGTGCTCTCATTAAAGCACCTGGTACGTAACCTGAGTTGATTACTAAGTTTATTTAAATTGTTATCAGTTATCAGTCTATTTGCTGAGCTGTGGATGATATAGCTTAATTAAAATTATTTGTTGGAGAGAATGGTGGTAAAACTACCTGGTTATGATTAGTACTGTGTAGATTCATTTACCCAGGAATTTGATGATGAAATAGTCCTCAACTGAAATATGCTGGATAAATTTCAGACAAAGTTTTCATATGCTTATGAAAATTTTAGCATTACTTGGTTATAAGTTATTCTTTGGTTCAAATAATGTTTTTATTTATGTCTTGACATGTAAAGAAATCTTTCTTTTCTCTCCAGAATGCAGGGTTTGCATTCTAAAGAGCATTCTAAAGAGCAACATTTTACTGTTGAAGTCTGTCTTTGGACCTGATCCAGCCCCACCTCTACTATCTAGAACCTTTTGTCTCAGTTCCTTATTTTAATACCCTTGTTACGATACTCTTCAATTTAACTAGACAGCTAACATGCAGTCAGTAGTAGCTGGACAAGTGAAGTCAAATGTCTTAAGCAGTTGAACAAAGGGGTTTTGAATTATTTATGTTTTATCCCTAGTGACATCAGGAGGGGCTGGTTTGGAGTACAAAGTTGACCCAAATGTTGTAAAGAAATGCGACAACCTTCATATATCAGCAAGCATGCATCGTTTGCTGCAAGGGGCTGAAAAACTAAAGATCAAGAAACCCCATAATTGTGGTGCGTTAGTGGAGTTTTCGTTGGAGCACTCTCAAGGCTTTGTAAACTTTTCAATGGAAGGTAGCGGCTTCCTTCAAGACTCAGAAAGCCATCGTATTGTACAAGATGCACTTAATAACATTCGTGCTCATGAAGATGGAACAGTTCCCGGCTTTCCTGAAGTAAAAATTTATAAAAACAGAACAATTGGTAAGTTTACTCAATGTGAACTAGTGAAAGTGATTACCAGAGAACATAACTTTATTAAATAAAATTTTTTGTGCTTTTTTTGATCATATATGAATATATAAATCAAAATAGTTAAAATTGATATATGTGTACTAATTTGGTTTGTATCTCGTTTAAGATTTTTTAGTTGATAATAGATAAAGGATCAGGAAGTGCAGTTTTTTTGTAGATATTATAATCATCCAGTTTAGACTCTGAATTGTTTCTTGTTTATACATTCATTGAGGCTTTTTGTTACTATAACCCTCATGGCTTTTTGAGAAAATTTATATAAAAAATATTCTAATTTCTAACTATTTTTTGACTTTTTAATTTTACCTTGTGTTTGAGAAGTTGCGGGTAATTAACCTGCTGGTGCGGGTTATCTGTTAGATTTTAAAGTTGATCTGGCTATACAAGTACATTACTTGTAGTATTTTCAATATTTAAAATGTACAACTAGATTTAAATGTCAAACAAGATGACGTGGGGTTGCAGATGTTATCTGCACTGCAGTGGTAATTAATCAAGAAAAAAAGTTGTTTTATTAATTGTTGAAATAAATATAGATAGAAGAAAAGCTATTTATTAGCAATAACAAAAGCTCTGTCTCAAGCAAAGTGACTTCAACAGAAGTCAGTAGTAATCCTGATAAAACTAATAAACTATGCATTGTTTTGTTTGGAACAGTACCACTTCTGCTGGCCAAAGGCATCATCACCCAGATTTACCCACTTCATGACATGTCACAACTGAAAGCACTGGAGTATAAATGGTATAGAGGGTTAGCAAAGAAACAACCCTTAGGTTGGTAGACACCTCTTGTATATAAACAGCAGCGTGCATGGCAATGAACTAATTAACCCTTTCACACTGTCAATAAAGATCACAATTTGTTGAAGACTGACTGAGAGTTTAAGCATCAAGAAATTTCTGTATTTGGCAAATGCTATATTAGAAAAGCTCAGATTTTTTAGCATTATTTAACCACAGGTTGTTATTACTAATTCTTAAGGCTTAAAAATTGTGTTGGGGCTCAGAAAACATGATCTTTGACTGCCAAGCATGCATGGGGCCCTGGGTTCGATTGCCACCCTTGCAGTGGGTTGAGCACTTTTGTGCCCTTTGATCTTTGATCACACTGTCCATGCATGGACAAGGAAGTTAAAAGATAGATCTAGTCTCCTGAAAACTATCAAGACGATTTAAAAAGAACCCAAACATTTGTTGATAATAGAGGGGCTGTGAATGGCAGGGGCTGTGTATTAGTTCGTTTGACAAAGAAGAGCCACCTGGTGTAGTGTCAATAAACCATTATTATTATTATTATTAATGTAATTTTTTATTATCAGTATACTAAAGCAGAATTGAAAAAGCTTGTTTTTGTTGGTTATACTTCACTTTGTTCAAGATGAGAAACCTTTTGATCTCAATTACTTTTTTGTTTATTCTTGAAGATGCTGTCCGAGAGTACTTTGGGGAGTCAATAGCCATGTATTTTGGTTTCCTTGGTTTCTACTCACTGTGCCTGGTGCCGCCTGTCATACTAGTGATGGTGTTTTCACTGTCAAATGCCCATGAACAGACAAAGAACACAGTGTTTGCAGTTCTGAGCTTAATCTGGTCAACAGTATTCCTTGAGGCATGGAAACGGCGCTCAGCAGAAATGGCTTTTAATTGGGGTACCCTCAAGGGAGGAATCGGTATGTCTAGCAAATTTTATGGTGTTTTGAAACTATCTTTTATATTTTTCAAATCTATGAATAATGGCAAGGAAAAAATTTCTAGGTCAGTTGGTGACAAGGAAAACCAAACCCTAGCAAAAGTAATATTATATAATCTGCATTTATTTTTTACTACTTCTTCTTGTGTTATTATTGTTGTGGAAGCTTTAAGGTAAGTATTGTTTACAACTGTCAGGAGAGGGGTTAGTTAATTGCTTGTTTTAGCAGGATATGGTCCACCTGAGGCTTGTCTTATTCATTTGAGTTAAGCTGGAAACTTCAACTAACTGAAGGGGTCAGTCATCATGTTTAGTGTCAAACACAGTGGCCCAACTCAACTCAACTCAACTACTTTCATGACGGGGGAGGGGGATGCTGAGCAAGGTTCAAAATTTATACCCCAAAAAATCCCTGCCTTAAAACCAAATTAAACCATGCAAAAAATCCATGTATCATTTATGATGAGTCAAGATTAGATATGATAAGCACTGCTCCAGATTGCAAGCACGACAAAATCCTGGGCAAATTTGGCAACCCTAAACAACCCTGGCTTATTCACAGATCCAAAAAATTCGTCAAGCCAAAATTTCAAATCCCAAAAAATCCCACCCCTGCTCTTGGGGTGCTGGATGTCAAGAAACGTAGGATGCATTCATTAGGGCTGTTCTGGAATAAGAATACAAATTGGAACAACCTGGATTTTCTTGATTTCAATTTTTAAAACAAGTTAAAGAAATTTTGGGTCAGCAGATTCCTTGGAAAAAAAAGCTGACTGTAATGCTCAAAGCAGAGAATTTGAAAATGGTTTGTTTTATGTCGAGTCAGTTGTCTGCTATTTTTTGACATTCTTGTAGCCTTTACCAGGTTAGTGTGTGTAATTAATGTCACTGCTTTCTGGCTTTAAATCTGATATCAGGGCAAAATGGATGGAAGGTTTTCTAAATATTAGTTGTTTGTTTGTGTTAATAACTGACTACATTCAAAGTTGTAATGTTCTACATATTGTAAGGTACTGACGAAAGAGAGGAGCCGCGACCCACGTACCACGGAGAAAGAAGGATTAGCCCAATCACTGGCCAGGAGGAACAACACTACCCCCGCTGGAAAAGGCAGTTAAAGACATATGGTGTATCTTACCCCATCGTTGGTCTGTGCATGTGGGGCGCAACCCTTGTTATGCTGGTGTATTTTCAGTTACATTTCTACCTGGAGAGCAAGTTTGGCAAGTCTGGAGGACTGGTGACTACTGTGATGATGTTGATCCCAACTGTGTTCTATGCTATGATGATTGCTATTATGAACAATCTCTACTACAGATTGGCTGTCTTTCTCAATGAGTGGGGTGAGTGATCATTAGTCGATTAATTGGCAGTGTTTTAAAATGTTTTTAGATTCCCAAATGCCCCAAGCTATATTTCGGTGCCTTTTGCTGTGTTGATGAGTTTTCCCAACTACATGGGGTTCATACTTCTCTGTTTCATGATAATAATAATAATATAGAAACAACAATACTAATTATATTAATAACAATGATAATGACAACAATAATAACAATCATAATAATAATAATAATAATGATGATGATACTTTATTCACATTTCATATTTGAATTTTAAGTTACCATATAGTACTAACACTATAAATAAGTTTTTTTAAACACACATATATGTACTATATATATTATCAGTTTATATGGAGAATTAGTAAAATGTACTAGGTAACTTAAAAGTATTATGATGTATTTTAATTATTAACCAGTCATTGTATCAACTGTTGTTCAAAATGCATGTAACTGTAGGTTAATTTCTTTTCAAGTGTCATTTTAAAAGTTAGACTCTTGGCTCACAGTCCTGTTGTAGAGGAGAGACTAGGCTAGTTTCTCTTCTTTTGGTTTGAAATTTTACATCCTCTTTTTTATTTTGATAGAGAATCATCGACTAGAATCTGCTTACCAGAATCATCTTATTGTGAAATTAGTCCTGGTAAGAACTGTTTTAAAAGTGTTATCTTTATTTCATATATTTTAAATTTCTAGCACATTTTCACTTTGGGAGTTTTGAGCCTGGCACATAGAATAGTGGAACTGTGTTAATTTCCTTTTTTTAAATGAAGAGGTTTTTGTTTATGCTGGTTTAAAATCTGTATTACACAGTCAATTCATTCCCACTGCACACAGTATTGTATATACAAGTCATATTGATGCTTTCAAGTTATGATTGACAAGCAGGGGTCAAAGCCAAATTGTTATGGATTCTGTTGTAAGACTCCTTTTCACCCATGAAGGGGGCTCATTGAGCCTTTGATAAAGTTCATGTGCTTAAAAACGGGACATGCTATGTTGTAGGCATTTTGCATTGACTGTCAAGCAAACTTTTTAAAGTACTTAATTTAATATACATAGTTACACAACTCAACTGCAGATTTTACTCCACTTTTTCAAAGAACACCTTAACTTACTAGTTTATCCCTCATTGAAAAAAGCTTTCAATTTGTATAGTTTGAGAGACTTAATAGAAATCCTTCAGCCACACTTAGCTTGCAAAAACGATTATACTCTATTTCAAAAATTATTGCCTTATGTTATTTTTATTACTAGTTTATTTTATGGCACTTTCTTTTTTCTAATTCTTAACAACAATTTTAGCTGCATACCTACCAAAATTCCAGCAAGCATAATAGTTTCAATGCACTGGAGTATTTTTATTACAAAATTTGCCCAAAACTATCTGTATTTATTTTTATTCTGCAGTTTTACTTTGTCAACTGTTTCTACTCCTTGTTCTATGTGGCATTCTACCTTCAGGACATTGAACTACTGAGAACCGTAAGTTAATCTGCTGTCCCTAAAGTGGACAGCATGAAACAAATGCAATTCTTATGTGTTAGATTAAAAGAATGATTGATGAAATGATTAATGGTAAAGAGTGATTGATAGAATAATTGGTGGATGATTGATAGAATAATTAGTAGAGGGATTTAAAGAATGATCAATAGAGTGATTGATAGAATCAATTAAAGAATGATTGATAGAGTGATTGATTGAAGGATTGCTAGAATAATTGATTGAATGATTAATTGTCTTCCTTACAGAATCTTGGAGCCCTCCTCATCACATCCCAGATGATCCAGCAGGTGACAGAATCCCTGATTCCCTATGTGATGTACAGACTCCGCATAACCACAGTCAGCAAAGAGGGAAAGAAACTCAAGGTGGAAACCGCTGACCTGTCTGATGATAGCGAGCGGCAGGGTCAGCTGGAAGCGTACACGGTAAGACTGTGCGAGACAAGTGGCTGTTGTTCTGTCCCACGTCAACCAAGCGTCGTACCTCCTCACCATGCGCAATGTGATTATACCCGGCATAATACGTCAGTCTCCACCAATGAGAACAGCGGAAAATCTATAATCACCTGAGTAGTTTTACTAATTCCTTACATTGCCCGCCATCCAAGTCAATAGAGATCTTAAAGCACACGATGTTCGTGCTTCCACGGAGGCCAACCGTAAATCAAATATCAGTAGTTGAAGCGTACTTGCACACGTCATGCGGCCGTGGCGATCGTCACGGAGGTGAAAAAAGCCTTGGCGGCCACCGATCACCACGACTGCATGACGTGTGCAAGAATACTTCAACTACTGATATTTGATTTCCGGTTGGCCTCCGTGGAAACACCAACGTCTCATGCTTAAGGTATTTAATAACAAACGACAAATCCAGAGTTCTAACAGCTTGTGCGTCTGTCTTACCACAGGGAACCTTCAATGACTACTTGGAAATGTTTTTGCAGTTTGGCTACGTGATCCTTTTCTCCTCTGCCTACCCCATGGCCACATTTTGGGCTTTGTTAAACAATGTCATCGAAATTCGAACAGACGCCTTCAAGATGTGTCGCATGCACCAAAGGCCATTTGCAATACCAACGGCGACTATTGGTGCTTGGCAGGTCAGTAAACATGTAGGTTGTTATTTATAGCTTTAATACTGAGACAACGTGCTTTCGTCTTCTTTTATTTGTCACAAGGAGTTTTTACAGCTTTGGGGAAAACCAGTCCTGCTTTGGCTTCGGCTGCAGTTTCTGTTAACCAAAAGGCCAACATCAACTTTAGCCTCAGCCAAGCAGGACGGTCCATACTCCACAAGAGTAGAGTTAAAAGGCCGCTAATTACAAGTTACGTTTTCCTTTATTATTTGCAAACAAAAGAACTTATAACAAAAGGTCACCGCGTGCTCGAACAAAAGACCTAGAGAACAATACCTTTTGCAACGTGACACTATCACTGGCTCGAAGATCAGTATATCAAGATTTCTGTAATTTAATTACAAAAATATTCGGACCTTAAACTTTCAGACATTTAATTTCGGATCAAAAACTTTCCAGACGTTTTTACCCCTGTTTTTCGGACAATCGACGACATTAAATGCAGAATAAATTAGAAATTATTCTTGAGGAGAAAAATTTAAAAAGTTGTGCCTTTTCAAGAGCCTTTCACGAATTAATCTTGGGGAACTACGAAACGCCGAACGCGCCAAAGCAGTGAAACAGTTTGACTCAAGAGACAAACCCGGAGAGGCATTCTATTGGAAGAAGGAACCGAGTAACACGGGTTCCTGATCACACTGGTCGGGCTTCCAAACTGGCGATATTGAGTCATTAATCAAAATTAAGTAAATTTCAAATTCGGACCAAATATCAAACTCAAAACTTTCAGACATTTTAATGTTCAGAAGTTGAATATTTGGGCAATCAAACTTTTGGACCTTTTTTTTGTCAAAAAATGTAATCGTCCGAATTTTTTCGTAACTAAAAATAGAATAGTAATGATCTCGAAACACGAATTACCGTAACGGCCTTTTTTTGTGCTACAACAATGATTATAAAAACATATCTGCAGTATTTTTTGTTTAATAAGTATTTCAAGTCGCACAACGTGGAAATATAGAAGATACTGAGGTGACAGACTTGAAACTTTCATCGGAACAAACTGTTTGGGTGGTAGTAGAGAGGAATAGTTATATAGTATTGCAAAAAGTGATTACCAAGCGAGGTAGGTGGGTGGAAAAACAAATAAAGGGATACAGGCACACTTTTTTTTATCCTTTTATTTCTTTTGTTTTTCTATCAAGCTATCTTGTTCGGTAATTACTTTTTGCATGACTAAATAACCACCTCGCTACTATATCTCTCACACTTCCTCAGACGAAGAAGGATTACAGCCCAAAATGCCTCAGTTTCTTTCTTTTTTTCATAAGTCAGTATACCATAAACAATTTACCAAACTGTCTCCATAGAGATACTGACGTACAGCATCTCAGTCTAATGTATTGTTTGTAGCTTTGATAAATACAAAGTGTTGTTGCTTGTGTTATTGTTTGTGTTAGCTGCAAGTTTGTAGTCTAACATTTACTGGCTTTGTTGATTGTAGTTTGTGTTCGAGGGCATGGGCGTTATTGCCGTGATCACAAACTGTGCATTAATTGGTATTGCTGCCAAGAGTGCTCACTGGCTGCCAGACATGACTCCCATTAACGCGGTCCTGATGTTCGTGGCATTTGAGGTACACTTATTAATATTCATTCGAGGTTTATAATGTTGGGGGCGTGTTTGTTGTCGGCTTTGATTTCTGTTCAGGACGACATTGCTTGAATCTTATTCTTAATTTCTTTTAGGGCCTCCAGAGACTAGTTGGTTAAGGCCGCTACACACTAGCCGATTTCTTGTCTTTAAGCTCCCGATTTTTCGTCTCAGACAATTTGTCGGGTACAAGGTTTGCCACACACCAGCCGATATTTTGTCGCGAGACTGCAGACTATTTCTATCGGGCCCAGTGCCACTCGTCTGAACGCAACCTCAATCTCCGCCATTTTGGAAATAATACACTTGTCACATGCTTGCACTCTTGCTTCCCATTGGCTGATCCGTAGCGAAGTTCCGACAAATTGTCGGTCACTTCCACACAATAGCCGACAATGTCTGATCAGACGTTTTTAGATCTAGCTTGTCAGATTTTCCTTCAAGACAAAAAATCGTGTCCTATCCTTGTCTGTTACTGCCATACACAGCCGATTTTTCGTCACAGACAAAAAATCGCGAGCTTAAAGACGAAAAATCGTGTAGTGTGTGGCGGGCTTTAGTTGTCAACAACTAAATGTAGCTGAGGACCAAAAAACATAGTCTGTGAGAGAGGTTGTTCACAGCTAAACGCAAAAATTTCACGTCATCGACGCCGCAGCAGTTTCCCCTCTGAAAAAGAAAACTGCAAAGTTGTCGACAACGTAAAACTTTGGCATTCATTTGGTCATCGACCCTATCACAAAAAGTAATCGACCACTTTTAGTTGTCGATAACTATCTGTCCAATCTGTGGAGGCTCTTAACCCTTTCAGCCCTACAATATGAAAAGGAGTTCTTTGGACCTCTGGTTTGTCAATTTTGATTACGCATGGCTCGTTTGCATTCTCTCTTTTTCCAACTTACCGGCTTTGTGAAAAAAGTTTCCTTCCAAACGGCAAACGAAGACTGAGAAAGTTTTCTGAAAGCCTCTCTCGTGGTCCCAAGAACTCCAAAATTGAGCTTTTCACGTTGTAATTTTCAAGACGACGGCGTGCAGCTGACCAACACGAGGCCTACTCCTGGAGCCGGTTGTTCGAAAGCCGATTAACTCTTAATAAAACCTATTTGTTGTCATGGTAATTAACCCTGGATTAGGCTTTTGAACAACTCGGCCCAGGTCCCTAAGTCGCCGCGACTTAGAGTGACTTATTGCGACTTATGGCAGTTTAAGAAAAAATGAGGTGAAAAAGTGCGATTTAAGGCGACTTAAGGCGACTTAAGGCGATTTAAGAAAAAAATGAGGTGAAAAAGTGCAATTTAAGGCGACTTAAGGCGATTTAAGAAAAAATGAGGTGAAAAAGTGCAATTTAAGGCAACTTAAGGCGATTTAAGAAAAAATGAGGTGAAAAATGACTGCGACTTAGTGCCTAACACGGTGCATTCCAACGTGCAGCAGTTACATTCTCTATTGTTTTCTATCGTTGGCATACTCGTTGCTTAAGCTCTCTAATGATTAATTGTTTCTCCACGATGCTAACATGCACCCTTTCTGCCCAACCCAAGCACGTCATCCTTGCGGTAAAGTTTGTCATCGCTATCGTTATCCCGGATGTACCACAGTGGGTGCAAACCGAGTTGGCCAAGCAGGATTACAAGGCACAACATGCTCTGAAGGTGCGTTACCGTTGGGCAGCGGTTTGCTGAGATCTTAGATCATTAGTTATTCGATAATTATAGCTGGGCAAGTGGCATTCTATTTTGTTTTCCACATTCTTATCACTCTTCTTTGGAAGGCTTGATCACAGGATCACCACGTGCAGCCTTCCAGCGTATTTCTTGATAATGATTATAATGATAAAGATGATAATAATAATAATAATAATAATAATAATAATAATAATAATAATAATAATAATGATAATAATAATAATGATATTAATAATAACAATATTAATAATAATAATAATGTGTCTTTAATATGATAGGTTACACTGAGTAATTCGTAATAACCATCGTTTAAAAACATTTTTAAAAAACGTTAAAAAAAGCATTTACTCTCTTGCTAAAAATTGTATTTAAAAACTAGCCTGTTAAAGAAAGAGTTCTTAAAGCGATTTGTATTGACCTTCAAGCCTCTAATGGCCAACACCATAAGTGTTGCAAAAACTTCATTTTAGAAGATCGAAGATTAGACTATGCTGATACCTCCTGCTTAAAAGCTGTTTAACTTTTTTGCTCATTGGTTCTTCTTGTACTGTTTTGCAGTCCCGCGGAATCAAAAAAGAAACCAGCATATGAGATTCACGGAAACCATAATCACAATGGACACCGATCAGCTTGTCGCAGCACCTTCTATAATGCTAACTAGAGTAAAATGAATGAATGAATGAATGAAAACGAATGAATCCATGTAAATGAATGAATGAGTGAATGAAAACGAATGAAAACAAGAGTAATCACGCGATAGATGTTCTGTGGTCGTTCTTCAGACGTGACTAGCTGCCAGATGCTACTCGTTAAGCCCCTCCATTGTACAGTCCTCCCCTCC
>JAOBAT010118557.1:0-13738 GCA_026413305.1 Hydrozoanthus tunicans
GCCCGCCCTATGCCCGCACCCTCCCCCCCCCCCCCATCCCTCCCGGGCTTTACATTGATACGTGCATAAGAACAAACATTACAAGAACAAGGCCGGGGGGGGGGTACTTCGGGGTCAAAAGGGTAGCGAGAGATGACCGTCGGAAAAGTCCCAAAAATACCCTAAAAAATACCAAAGTATAAAAAATTTCCCCCCTAAATAATACCTCTCGGTTTTAAAATTACCCTAAAAAAATCAATTTTCATCTGACAGCAAGCGGATCGGCGCAAAGTTCCTCGTGATATGCAGTCAATAAAGGCGCGCGCCTATTCGGAAAGTTCGTCGAAGGACTTTTTTCTTAACATCTTATCAGTATACTTGTTGCTAAAACACGAGACTGCAAGCAGTCCAGTAGCTTGGGGGTTTTTAACCCTAAAAAATACCAGACTCTTGGTTTACCACAGAATTTCTTATAACAACCCCTAAAAATACCGGACCGACAGTTTTAACCCCTAAAAAATACGACGGTCATACCTACCACCCCAATATTGGGAGTACCTCCCGAGGGGAACAAGACTGAGATCGTCCATAAATTAAGAGCAAGCTTAGATCAATCACCAAGCTAAAATTTTAATCAGACAGTTCCGAGAGTCTAAAACTATTCAATCCTGAACACAGATTGAGAGATGAGTTAAATCCGTGCGCGTACACAACTCATGAAGTATTTCTCAGTGATCGCGTACCGCGATAAGACTGAAAACAAACACGTCTTTCCTAGAGTCCGGGTTTTTGTTCCGTGCAACTATCCCACTGTTTAACAGAATCACGAAATAAGAAAAACTTAAGAATAATTTGAGGCTGAAATCGCTAAAAGTCAGAGAACAGCCCAGCCTCAGCCAAAAGTTACTGGTTCGTATGAAAAAATCGTGTGATTTGGTTGTAAATTAGAGGCTGTTGGATTCAATTTATCTACTACCAGAAGTATACAAGACTATGAGTTGACGGACTTTGACCATCGAACATTTTGTCAATCAACAGCTGATACGTGGGTCGCCAAACGGCAACCGGATGGCTCTTTTGCCACCCCTTGCTTATTCACTTTTCCATCTAAAAAAAAATCGTATTCCCGAATTGATTGTTAATTGTATAAAATAGGTTTTTTGTTTCACCTCATCAAGCCATTATTTGAATGACAAGAGAGGGATTTAAAAAGTGACACCTTTAATTTTATAATGAAACACGCTAACTGTACAATTGCGTGACACCTAGACCGTAAATACTTGAATAAGTCAGTTCTCGGAATTTCATGACAATATCGAGATAGGAGGCGGTCTGTGTTATCGCAATATTCAGAACGACTACGCGTCTTTAGTTTCATAACACTTAGGAATGCACGCGCTTGATTTGCAAGCCTTGCGTGGGCTGGCACTCAAGCTTTATTAAACTTTCGTAATCCCTGTCATCCACAGAGCTTACTGCTGGAAATTGAAACCAACTGCAAGCTAGTATAGAAAAAAGACTATAAACACCAACTCTGTTACACCGTGTTGTTTTTTCCTTTGTGCTAGACAGGTACCAGCAGTTCTGACCACCACGAGTAAACCACGAGAACACATCAAGTTACTTTATAATGTAACCGATGCGAATTCTAGAGGCTTTTTCTTAATCTGATGGCAGTTTTGTTTTTCATACTCGTTGGTCTGGCCACCGTACGTCGGCCAAGTCAGTACAAACAAAGGGAGCGAGGTTATCTATTCGGAAACTCATGTATTTTAGACTGATTTTCCCCGCTTGTGTGACATTTCGACGCAGCGTCCTCTCTGGAATGCGATAAACAACGCGCATGATTAGATTTTTGTAAAATAGCATTGAAAACAATGCATCAATCCTTTCCTCAGACTGGTGAAAACAACTGACTGCGTAAACACTTAAAACTTAAAATGCTTCTGTTTTTATTTCCGGTTTGGAGTATTTGCTTTGTGCCATCGCATTAATCATTCGAGAATCAACAATGATCTCGATGGATATTTGCCAACTCCTTGTCGAAACACTATTTTTATCATATGCTGTTTACTCGACTTTAAAATTTGCTGTACTTGTTTTTAGTAATAATACCAATAGAAAGTGGCGTCTGAACGCAAGCCAACAAACACTTAAAATAATTTAGCACTTCTACAGGCTGAAAAGTGAAAAAAACCTAACCCGCCTCGAGTTTATTTTGCGTTCATGCAGGAAGAAACGGGAAAATTAAAAATAAAATTCTGTTTATCTCCTTTTTTGGCATCAAACACACACTGACCCTGATGTAAACGTTTAGCTTTATTTTCGGGAATGACATTTCTGAAAAAAATAATTTACAGACCGCTGAGTTTTGAGTTTATACCTTCAGGGTAATGTTTATTATTGCGAGGGCAAATATTTGGAGTTAAAAAGACATAATGAAGCGAAGAGGCACCCATTTCGAAGATAAAACAGCTAACAACGTAAGATATTTAATTATGCGGTTTCCAAAAACATAAGAATATTAGAATAACACGTTCTTAAACATTGTGCTAATCAAGTCAATGAGATTTCTGTCTCATCAAAATTTGATCTTCACGCTCCGTAAAACGCATTCATTCCAGCGGTCAATATATCATGACAATTGGCCTCTCGCAATCTTGATATCGCTCAAGAAATGATATCAATCTTTTAAACCACATTTCAAAGCTGTCATTTTCCCTGGCTATATTTTCGCGACGCTAATGCTTTGTGAATAATCCTATATTGATATTTTTCCGTGCCATCAGTGTAATACATTTAGCCAAACTAGATAAACAATTACAAAGACTGAAACGGAGTTGGTGAAACTCATCTCGACTACTTTCATTACGTCTTTCTTTGTAGAATTTTTGAGAATTGAATCTTAACCAGCAGAGTAGAATTTCGGCGTTTCTTTCCTCAACTCTCAAGTCTTGTGACGCGCGATCTATTTGGAGCGTTTGTGTTGCGGGTTATGGTCGCATCATTCACCAAAGAACATTGTAAAAGATCAGAACGTGTTTGTGGAATAATGATACGAGAGTTTAGTAAACAGTATTTTTGTCACACGGCCGCATCGCGGCCGGGTATCGAAGAGAGCAGCAAAAATCAAATGCTCCAAAGAGGTTTAAAAACAAAAACTGTAGGAAACATACCCCCTTGATACAAAATCGAGTGTAAAATATTTTACTTCAATTCAAATTCCTTACTACTTGCAGCTGATTTGATATCATCACCAAAAATAGTCAATGCCAAATAAGGTGCTTGCACCTTGAATGAGTATACAAATCCATACCAAAATCGAAATTTCGTGATTGGCCAAGCTTGATTGTTTTGACTAATTGACGTGTTGACAAAGTGAATGAATTTGATTGGTTGTTCTAGAAGTATATCTCGCTTAACTCGGCCAATCGCATGAAAGGAACTTAAAATAGCCATTATTGAGCATTGGTGCGAGAGCGAGCAGTTGGCTCGATTCAAATTTCCTCGGTTGTGAGCGTCGGCTTATGTGAGTGTATGACACACAAAGTGTTGGAAGCTGTCATTCTTTCATTTATTTGCTAAATTCCAGCATTTCACTTCGCTTGTCTGACATCTGCACTTGGAACTCACTGCACTCGCTTGAAACTAGTTATGGATTTACAGTCATCTCTTCCTTCATCGACAATCTTTCACGAGCTTCAAACAGTTCACGATACTGGCTTTTTCTACTCGCTGCCATCTTTAGAAGACGATTGGGCACAGGTAAGAAACACACATGTTACATTGCTTTACATGCTGTTAAATTACACAACACTTGCTTGAATTAAAGACAACGCGCAAAAGGCACATGGACTCAACGAGCCAGTTCGGAATCTTGATAGCAGTTTTTAAACTAGTATTATTCTTCAATTCTTAAGATTGCCGTGTTGTGAATAAAAGCAGTGCTTTAATTTGTCACTTTTTGTTGCTATTCAGACTCGGCTAGAAATGGATCGATATTTGTGCCCAGAACCGAACTCACAAGAAAACAAAGTCGACGCTAGTATTGGCAATCCAGCACCGTGGAATGAATTTCTCTTACCTTTTGACGACTCGGCGTTTCCACTTGGAGACGACTGGGATATAAAACCCATCGATTTCAACTGTGCTCCAACATTACCGTCAGTACCAACAGTCCTACCAGAAACGCCAACGGAACCAAAAGCTGGTGTAGAGCTTACCGTGAAGCCGTTAAAGATTAAATTGCCTATTACTGCATCTGAAGACTGCAAGGTAGCCAAGACAATTTTCCTGCTAACACCGCCGAGCTCGCCTGAATCGCCCGCACCGTTACCTGTAGCTCTTGCAAGCCAACAGCGAGCGCCGAGACCTGCATCACGCGCGCCTCGTACAAAAGGAAACAACCAACTGGCTCAAACCAACAGAGCCTCCAGCCCAAAGGACTCGTCTGAGAGCAAAAGACGCGTTCATAAATGTCATTTTAGCGGTTGTCGGAAAGTTTATACTAAAAGTTCACATCTGAAAGCACATCAAAGGACCCACACTGGGGAAAAACCATACAAATGCTCTTGGGAAGGCTGTAATTGGAGGTTCGCACGCTCCGATGAACTTACTCGACATTATCGAAAACACACAGGAGCTAAACCTTTTAAATGCGTTCACTGTGATCGTTGCTTTTCTAGATCGGATCACCTGGCACTACATATGAAAAGGCACTCCTAGGAAAACGCGAAATCTATCTAGAAGTTTACGAAATATGAAGGTACGAGGTGCAGACTTTCATTGATGAGAATTATAATATTTTATTAATAATTTATTCGAGAGCCCCCAGGTGCACGTTCAAACACACAGAGATGTCATGATATTTGCTACACGAGGTTTTGGCTCAGAGCTAGACCAAATCGCTTCTATGCATGAACTGCCGTCCTTCTTTCGTTCGTGGAAGTGTTAGGAAAGTTCGCTACCAGACCCTGTTTGTTCAGCCAACAGAGATCGCGAGATAATTACTCGTTTTGTTGTGCTCGGACTTGAAAGTGAAATTGAAGCGAGTCTGGAAGAAGGAAGACAATTTGTTTAACATAGTGGTCGGTGGATTAGATTCTGTACGGGTGGACTGACCATTAGAGAACAGATCATATAGACTGGGGCATTAAGGAAATCTGAATATATGCATTCGTTAACAGATTTTATTCGACTGTCCTATAAAGTAATTGAATTCAATCGTTCGCTGAAAATGTGAAAGCTCATTCCGTTTAGCAACAAACTTTATGAAAAGAGAGATATTCTCACCAAAATAACTTTAAATCCTCAAAGGAAAAGTCAAAATAGATGTAAATATGTATTCTTTGACTCATGTAACAAGAGAAAAACGAAAAAGAAAGTGTATTAAAAATACAATTTATGTTACACGGTCGCTGGTTCGTGTCTCTTTAGTGCGTACTTTCGAGGGAAAGTTGTTATTGTTAAAATGAAATAGCAGATGTTCTCGATTGCGTTCAATAGCCTTTCAAAGGAAAGCGGCTCTTTATCAACCAGTGTTATAAAGAAATGACATTTATCTTTAGTTCTACTAAGAGTAACCAGATACGCTTTTGAATTCATCTGCTGAAATGACCTTTCGATTTCAGCTCTCGTCTGACACTTAGTCTTGGAGTTGTGTTTCAAGACTCGAGGCCAGTTTCAGTTTTTGTCTGTTGTTTAAAAATATTGAAAGGCTTTACGTTGCCTAACGCAGCTGCTAGTCACCATTTCACACTTAATATTTGAAATACTGAGTGGGAATATTCAGTAGTTTATAAAGTGTACACTCGCAGCTTCATCGCGCAGCTTGTATCCGCAAGAGGACGTGTTGATGTTTTTCATTCATTCATGAGTTGACTGTTTACTCGCCTTACGATAACAATGAGAAGGGCTCTGCAGTATAACTTCTAAGAGCACAGTTGGCGAATGACGACAAAAGGCTACTGCCTCTAAACTTGCCACATATTTGACAGCACTTTTAAAACATCCAAGTGAAGTTTATTTCTTTTTTGAATTTTTCTTACTAGAAAGCGAAGGATAAACATTAAAAAAATCACGCAAATCTTTGTCTGGGATCAGACACATAAGAATAATCTTTAAAGCATTGTGTTGTGTTCAGGCTGAGCATAAATCTAAATGGGCCTACCTGTAAGATATCATTTTAAACTGGAATTATTTTTTTTTCGGTAAATTTGTTAATGATGGCACATCGCGCGTACTCGGCATGTGACAAAATCAATGAACAAATTGCACCTGGTTGAAGCCATTAAAATTTAAAATGTCGTTTTTATTCCGACTCTTATTCATCTAAGTTTGTGATGTAAGATGTATATTTGGCTAATACGAAGAAGAAAAAAAAACATAGAAATGTTGTTTCAGTAGCTTTCTCAAGTGAATAAATGAATCTCGGGTTTAATATTGCTTTTACTCCTCCACGTGCAAGGAAAAAACTCGCCATTAATACATATTATTTTCGCCTGGCCATGATGTAAATTTGTACACTAAACGTATTTAGCAGTGCAGGTATTTTATTGAAACTGTTTAGATTTCATTGCAGCAAATAATCAAAACACAAACTTAGTTTTTTATGTCTGTAAATATTTCACTCGTGATATTTGGACTGTTTGCACTCAGTCTATCAGTCCTTAGGCAAAGAAAAGTATGTTTAACAAAATAAATAAAAAATGAGCAAATTGCTGTAGGTTTTAGGGGCTTTGTAGTAATGTCTTTTTGCATTGATTGGAATTTGGTCGAGTTTTTTTGTTGTCATTCACAGCCGTTGCGGAAGTTTTTAGACTGTACTGTTTGCATATTGATTAGAGTTATCTCGTTCTGTCGGCGAATACATGAATAACAATAGCGTTTGGCAGACTGTTTGGGTTGTATTTTCAATGTATTTGAACTATACAATTAGCTGTGCTTTATTCGTGGAAATAACCTCTTGGGTCTGAATGAAAAACATCATTTACCTTTATCATATTTCTCTGGTTCATTGAGAATTCCTTTGAACTTACCGAGTTTAGCTGAGAGTTCTAGTCCCAGAAGGCACAACTATTTTTAACTATGTTAATTTTTGAAAGTGTACATGAAGATATATTGATACTCCAGTGTCACCGTCTATGTATTGTGCGGCTTTGCTTTGCACTAGTGTGAATTAGTTGTAAAAACCTAATATGTCAGAGCATTTTCCCACGCTGTTTCAGAAATGGAAGCTGTGAATGAATTTAATCACCAATTCAGTAATTGTTGTGTATTGTTGGACGAGCTTATTAATGTTTGCTCGACTCAATACAGTTCATTGAACCGTCGCGTCAAGACGTGACTCATGGGCTTCGTCCTTTTGTAATTTTCAGCATTATTACACTAATAGGAATTTATTAGATCAAATCTAACCATCGCACTGAATATCAGACCTGGAGGTGATCGATTTTACGACGAATTTTGATGACGGAAAATAATTAAGTAACCTTATCAAACAAACATCGGCTATTTAACCTGGTCGCCGTATTTACTTTCACGCAGTGTTAACTTTCAGCATTTTTCGCATAATTTGTGCCGTAAGTGTCAGCAAATAGTGTTAGTCACGACCGAATGCACATACAAGCGGCCAAATAAATGGGACTGGGGATTGATTAACTTACAGAATCTATTGTTATGACAGAGTTTTAAAGTAATATAATAAATCAACTCGTACGTATCTGTTCAAAATCTCGGAGTTCTAAACATTTTTATTCATCTTTATGATTTTACAATATACTGCGTGTATGCCTGAAAATCAATTTTTGTTTTAGCTTGCACGTTGACTTTTGAGTCGATAAAGCTTGATTTAATTAAACAGAAGAGAGTAACAAAGCCATTTCTAACTAGCTATTAATGTCATGCTGTTTCTTAGGATTATAATTACAGGAATCTCAGTATGGAATGTGGGAAATATTTTGAAAACACATTAAAGGCTAGACTATACAAAAAGCGTTTTCATAACAACATAACGCCCTGCTTTAAAAGTTTATAATCAAAGTATTTGAGATTCAAAAGCACTTCATTTTTAGAGGCCCATTCTGGTCAAGATTCACTTGATTTATTTTTCCTGTTACAGAAATAATAAAACATTTTTGTAATTATTTCTGTAATATTTCAGGAATATTTATATGTACTTCTAGAATTTTTTTTTACTTGTAGGCGTTAATTTTTCTGTATCATGTTTATTTATATGTAGTCCTCAGGATACAACACAGTAAACAAATTATTTTCTGTGTTCCAAAACATATTTATATGTTGTCTGTGAGATAATTTTTTCTTGTACGAATTGTTTTTATGTGTTCCATGATTATTATTATATGTACAAATTAATTTTGTGTACTACAATTAATTTTGGATCAAAAGAACTGTTCCCAGAGCTAACTAAGCGAGTTAATAAAGAAGGTATATATGGCCAGGCAGTTGCAGGAATAAGTTGCTTATATAGCGAAGATATTACATAGTCGCATGAACATATGAAGATTATTTTCAAGTAAAAAAATTGAGATTTTTACAAGTAAGCATAGCGAGGACATGGAAAATATGTCGCTCACATCCTGGAAGTAGTTTCATATGAAATCTATTTTACAGTAAAGCACTCAGATCTATATAATAAAATATAAAATTAAATTATATTACATATTTTGTCATTACAGAATAAAACTTGACTTAGGCCAGGCAGTTAAAAGAATAAGTTACAAAGATATTAAACAGTAGCATGAACGTATCAAGATTATTTTCAAGTGAAAAAGGGATTTTTACAAGTAAGCATAGCGAGGACATGGAAAATATGTCACACACATCCTGGAAGTAGTTTCATATGAAATCTATTTTACAGTAAAGCACTCAGATCTATATGATAAAATATGAAATGATATTATATTACATATTTTGTCATTAAAGAATAACAAATTTTGTATAAGTTATGTTAGGAGAAGTTCAATGTTGATAAACTCGCTGGGGCCGAAATGGAATAAAACTTTGGTCATAATTCCGCCTCGCTAAAGTTTTAGTAAAAAATAGGTAAAAAATAGTATATGTGATTTTTAAAAACTAAGCGTTTTCAATCTTAACAGATAATCTTGAGACTAAGAAAGGCCACAAAAGGGGACAATTGTGTTTGACTGAAAGGGGGGGGGGGTGGGGGAGAGTGACTGTGCACAACTAGTATAAAAAAAAGTTGTAATTATTTAGAATTATCTTAAAGCCTTTTTTTATTGGCTGGATCAAGTTAATATATTTTTTTTGCCTGTGAACAAGAAGGAAAGAAGAAACTTAATTTACACACGACATATGAATTTAGAATGCCCAACCTGGAAAGTTTGACAAACTTGAACCTGAAAATAAATGACAGAAAATTCTTTGCTTCCCCCCCTGGCACCTTGCAAACCGATTGTTATATGTTAATTATACAGCTTACTAACCTGATAAGATCTAGGGTTTCAGTCATAGAATGTTTCTACTATTCAAGGCAGGCATTGCAGGGGACAGCTGACCCCCCCCCCCCTCACCCCAAATTCTCAGATTAAGTAATTTTTTTTAACTTTGTTGACATTCATCAAGAAGCCTAGAACTAACTGGCAATCATCGCCAGAAATTATAAAACTTGACCAATCATATATTTTTGATAATATTGCCAAGAATTGGCATGTTTTTAGTGAGAATAGTTTGCCAAAAAATTTCCCTGGACCCTGTTGGATGCACACCTCTGCCCCCCAATTACTTCAAGCTATAGCCAGCCCGGCTGTGATTTGATTGGCGATTCGAGACACGTCTTGAAGGTATTTTGGATTGAAAAAATCTGACCCAGTACAAATAAAATATTTGAAATATTCCGGGACCAAAGACCCAGCTAATATCAAAAGCCATGTGATTAGGGTTGCTCTTGTATTCATTTAAAAACACCTCTATGAAACGCATACATGCTTTTTTCTTGTAAGAATCAGTAAATTTGACTGAGGCCAAGGGTTTGTTTACCTTTTCAGGGTTATTGCATGATCTTAATTTTTTGGAGATTGTTCTTAAACTTTTCTTATTCCCGTGTCAGTACGAATCTGAAAACTAAGCCTGTGTGGGCCATGTGTTAGGATGTAGTCCGGTAATTTTTAGGGGTTGTTAAAAGAAATTCTGTGTTTAATAAGCCAAGAGCCTGGTATTTTTTAGGGTTTAAAAACGTAAAGCTATTGGACTGCTTTTAGCAAACGTGCGTACCGAACAAGAAGTTAAGACAAAAGTCCTTCGGCGAACGTTCTATTACGCGCGTGCCTTAATTAACTGCATATCGCGTTCAGCGCAACACGAGGGAACTTAATTAACGCCGACCCGCTAGCTTATTTGAAATTTGAAGCTTTAGACGGGGGCCTTTATTAGAGAAAGGGGCTTATTAAAGCTTTTACGGTATATGCAATGACATTAATTTACTTAATTTATAGTTATTTTTTGTTTACTGGTTAGTTTTCTCATTCATTCTGATGAAGCCTTCCACAAGAGAAAGCGCAACGTAAGTGTTTATTTTTAAATTTTTACGCGTGAAAAACAGTAAAACTTTTTATAGATTTTATCTTTTTATCATAGTATTACCTGTATTTGCCACCGTATAGCGGGCTTCCATAGGTATCACGGCTGGTATTGGCTACCCAGTTGAAATCGCCAGTAATGCCGTATCATCACGTTTTACCGTATAAAAGTTCCGCAAATAACGCCCCCCCCCCCAAAGAATAATGGTCCAACGAAAGTAACGTTAAGTTTGTGACACCTTTCGATAGTAGCGCACCCTCTCAAGACGAATTAAGTGTTCGCCCCACGAAAATAGTGATCCCTTTAATTAATTAGCATGCCATGAGTTTATAATAAACCATATTTCACTTAAATTAAGTTCGTTTAGGCCAAATAAAAAAAAAATACTTGTTTAGCGTCCACTCATCTTAAATTTTCCAGGCCGGGAGGGCATTTTTTTTTTGCAGAGGTTAAGTATAGTCCTAAAGTAGACAGTTTGCGCCTGCTTAAGGGTGATATAATGCAATAATCCCATCGCTCACCGTACTAAAACAACAACAAAATGAAAACGTTTATTTGAAAAACTAATTCTGGTTAATGTAAACAACTTAACAGAACAATAGCTGTCCACAAATGAGCTTGCATGTTTACTCTTTTTTACAACTATTTTTTGTTTTATACAAAGAAAAAAAAATTGAGGTCAGGTGCATTTTCCAAGTCGGGCGCGGACGCTAAACAAGTAATTTTTTTTATTTGGCCTTACCGAGACATAACATTTGTATTATTCAAAGCGAAAAACCATTTCAATTTTAAATCTCGCTACATGCCTGGTCATCGCTGCAATCATAACACAGAACGTCCTCTACATACTGAAATTTTGGAAGGCAGGTATTCATTTCATTGTAAATTGTCTCTATCCCTGACGCGGGCAGTGAAATCTCCTTCAACCGGCAACTGTTATCAGGATTTTTATTTATTTTTTGCTTTTCTCATCAAATCAGAGCAAAAACCATTGTAATTCACTAGGTGCCAAAAGCGGGTATTGACAGTAGTACATTCAAAGAAATATAAATTACAAGTCACATGTAAAGTATTTTTAGAATGCCTCCGGTTTATCCTTTCTATCTACTTCCGGTTGTCATATAACTGCCAATCAAGTTAGAGTGCCAAGAGCCCGCTCACTGCTGTCGATCAGTGCTCTTGTTTTCTGGCCATTTTCGTTGTGGCAGCGCTTAAAGCAACAATGAGCTGGCTAATAAGACCTCAGCAGTTAGTGAGATCAACAAGAGGCCTTTTTTTGAGCCTTAACAGGTTCAACTCTTCCGAGAAACTAAACTACCCGTTGCCGCCAGACGAAATGGCGCGTTCAGGCGGCATTGCGTCCATGATGAGGCTCCCAGTGCATAACACGGTTCAAGGTTTAAACGTTTGCTTTACTGGCATTCCTTTGGACTGTGGGACGAGCAATCGATCAGGGACAAGGTAAAACAGTTACACTAGAGCAAAACAGTCGCTCAATCGTTGCAATGTTAAATTCCGTACATATTTAAAGTATAAATTAGTTATCGATCCAAATGGTCGAAAAGGCAGTAACTGTCAGTCACTAAGTGTACCCAAGCGTAACAACACTTTGATTGATAACCAAAGAGTTTTAAAACCATTGACATGTTTCGTCAGAATGAATCCAGTAGTTGCACAGGTAATTCAATGTTTCTGTCGTTTCCATTAATTCATGTGGCGAAGCATATAATTTTGGTCCTGAAATTAAAGTGCTAGCCATATCAGGCATGACCTTTGTCCCAAGTTTGTTACCCAGTGAGCAGAATGAGATCAAATTCAGGACCTAATACAGTTAGCCGAGTTTTTCATTTTAAATGCTACTGCATAAACGATGGGGGGAGGGGGGGTACTTCAGGGCCAAAAGGGTAGGGATGACTGGCAGCAAAGTCCCAAAAACACCCTAAAAATACCAAGGGATAAAAATTTTCTACCCTAAAAAGTACCTCTCAGCTTTAATTAAAATTACCCTAAAAATACCAATTGAAAGCTGAAATTTTTCCCTGGGAAGCTAGCGGTTCAGCGCTAAGTCCCCTCGGGTTGTGCTGAACGTGATATGCAGTGTGAATAAAGGCGCATGCATATTAGAACATTCGCCAAAGGACGCCTTTTAAAACTTCTTAGCAGTATATACATTTGCTAAAACACGAGACTGCAAGCAGTCCAATAGCTTGGCGTTTTTAGACCCTAAAAAATACCAGGCTCTTGGTTTAACACTGGATTTCTTTTTACAACCCCTAAAATTACCGGACTGGCAATTTCAACCCCTAAAAAATACAACAATCATATCTACCATCCCAATGTTGCTATAGGGAGTACCCCCGGGCATAAAGCCAACTTGTCATTGTCAACACTTCTATCCAATGATCCAAATATCAATGAAATAAGCTTTTGAAATAGTGCAATCAGTGCAAAAAAAGTTCAAAATATTAGACGGCAATTTATGATGTCACATGGCATGGTTTTGAAAGGGTTCCAAGCTGTGCACTACATCTATACTAGGATTTACTGTGAACTACTGAGTTATTTGCTCAACACAAGGCCAACATAATTAGCTAGCCGAGCAAACTTCGCCATGATCATTTAAATTTGACCAGGAAAGTGAAAATGGTCTCCTGCCATAACATATCTCTAATGATCATGAACTTTAAAAGTTTTCGCAGCTTTGCAACTGGCACTAAAATAGGCTTCTTGTCTTTGTAAATTATCCTTAAAATTTTTTTAAATTCAGTTACAAGCTAGTGTCCCAAAGATTTCAAATACAAGTTTGTAAAATAAATCGTTTTATTAATTTAAAAAGTATGAAATAACTTTTTTCTTGGGGATGGGTGCTGCTTCTTCTCAAAAATGAGGATTGGCAAATGTTAACACTGAGCATTGTGTCCTAGAAGAAGAATATTGATAGTAATTGCTCTGGAGATGCTTGGCTTCCGAAACCCAGAAATGAATAATAGTACATGCCCAAATAAGGCCGTTACAGAGTGAGATTGAAGTCAAAAATAAATAATAGCATATATACTATTAGGGAAGAAGTCAAAACAATGGTATTTTTAAGGAACCCAATTTTGTCAGGGGAGGTGGTGGGTGGTGGCACATACCCCCTACCCCACCCCTCCCCACTTTTTTAGAGCTCAATTTCTCAAAACCTGGTTTAGGGGTATTGGTT
>JAOBAT010118568.1:0-13738 GCA_026413305.1 Hydrozoanthus tunicans
AACTGCAACATATTCTTTTATGGTTGAAGATCGACCTCAAAGGCCTTCCGGTGTTTATGTATGCCCAGTTTTTAGTTCCAGAACGTGTGTGCATGCAAGACACGTCGTTTTAGTGGTATTACATGTGCTGTATCAAGTTACAGTGCATGCGAAGTTGTTCCTGTTTACTTATTTAAAAACTTTTTTTTCTTTTTTGCTATTTCTTTTTTTTAAATTTGTTTAATTTTTTTCCAAATTTTCATTTGAGCCTCAAATTGTTCTTAATTTGTACTTATTTTTTGGGCGATTTGAGCCTCACTGTTCTTATTAATTGTGTTCTTAATAAAAAAAAAAAGTGTAGTACAACTAGGTCAGGTAACGGTGTGCAAAATGGATACTAAGGCTTGGCCAGGTACAGGGTAAGTAGGTGAATCTGGGTAGGAGCAAAGTGGAAATATGGACTAGCGTAGATACTAACAGAGAGGATATAGCTGCTACCCTTTAAACTTTAATAATAGGGTACAGATTGAATAGCGGTTTCGGTGGAGGCATGTACGTACAGAGATAAAGACGTCGTAAACACGAGTAGAGTTTGTGAGTTTTAGTAAAAGTCGTGGGAGTTACAGAGTGGGTAGTTTAAATGATGAAGATGCAGAGAGAATAGCATAAATATTCATAAAAAGCAGATACTTAGAGTGTTTGAGGTAAAATAGTTGATAGCTTCCCACGGCAAAGGTTATAGTTAATATGTTAGTACCACGTTATATATATAGCAAAGTATCAAACCAGTAGTAGGAAAAAGACTATTATTACTCCGTACGGCGCTTTATTATTCTATTAATCAACCAATTTGTGCCTCCGACTTTTTGCTTTTGTCTGATATGATTTTGAATCTATTTTCGAGACAAAATGATATCTAGTTTCCCTAATCTAACAACTTGATCATCCTTCTAAAAGTCCTGAGAGTATTCGAGTTCAGTGGTAAATTAACTGAAGGTTTTGTTATTTTCTAGCAGTTCTTAGATTTAAAGACTGTAGAAATATCTACATCAGTGATAGCACATGTAGCTAGACAGGCGGACATGGAGAGACATTCCAATTAACTGAAGAATACATGAGGTGTCGAAAGTAATAATTTATCAACATCTTAGTTTCAGTCTGTCAGAAAAAGGGAGTTACCTTTCTTAATTTTCAAATCGAACTCAACGTTGAAACCGTTTTGAATTTTATGTTGCTTTTTGTTCTGTTGCAATTTGTAGATGCTTTACTGATTCATGGGATTGTTTTAAAACTGCTTGATGTGTGCTTTCCGTTTTACTTTCGAACCAAGCTCTGTACTTTGAAAAGATTTGATTTACACCGACTAGGGAGCAATATTCAACTGTCAACAGTGTGACAGCGTCAGTCAGCCAAACGACCTTCGAATGCCGGTTTCAATTTTTTTTTTTTTTTTTTTGCTTTTAGATTTTTGCAATGAATTTTATATCTGATTCTAATATGTTTCTCAATATCAATTTAATGGTTCAATGCAGTAGTTTAATCTTCTCGTGGCCTCGTGGGCGTTTAGACGTCTTCAGGTTGCCCTAGATTCTGTCTAAGATATACAACTAAATACATTTCTTTTCACTTTTAACTATATTAACTATGGCAGCCATTTTCTTTGCTTAACTAATTTTGGAAATTGAAAATGCGGTTTTGAATCCCTTATAAGCTTCCTCGTAAATGGGTAAATGTCGTGAAAAAACTTAGAAGGAAGGACAATTCTTTAAGCTTATGCATGTATCTGAATTCTGTTTGTTGGACATTAATCCAGCGTTTCCCATTTAACAAATACAAGTGAATCCTCTTCTCGAGTCTTCGAGTTTCACACTTTTTCCTCTTGAATATGATAACAACCACTCAGCAATCCGAAATAAACTATATTTGATGTTTCGTATTCAAGTTTAGCATATTTCTGCGGCACACTATAGTTTTAAATTTCAATTTAATTTGCAAGCAACATGCAGCCTGTAGTTTTTGGCCAGACAAAGAGATGGTTGGTTATTTTGACTCAATTTTTTTTCATAAGTTTTTAGATGTATTGATTTTTAAGCTCTGCTCGTCAAGCTTGCGTTGATAATCACAAGCTTAGCTTGACTTTAGTCCTGTCGACTTTGCATCTTACGCTTCGTTGCGACTGAATTAAATTTTTTTCTTTTGAAAAATCACCTGGATCTTGGTGAAGCAATTTTTTCAAACCGCAGCCGTCATGATAGTAAACCGTGAAAATCTTATCAGAACAAACAAGTGCTTACTGAAACCTTTGCAATTCATGTGTAGAGATTCGCAATCTTAATCAAAGTTATTTTTCCTATAGCACCATGAAATAATTAATGAAAACGCAATTTCTTTTGTAAACATTCGGGGGGAAGACTTAAATACGAATTATACGAATTTAGGTACAAAAGACTTTTTAAATTGTAATAAAAAGAAGAACAACTAGTTTATCGATCCGTCGAGTCAAGCTAACTCAATTTATTTCTTTTTCCAGCCATTTGAAACCATTCCTTTGCTTGAAAACAAAGTAAGGAAGTTCAAAAAAGAATATATAAAACAAATTAGATTTGATGTTGCTTCCTTAGCCGGTGCATTATATAATGTTAAAAATCTGCGTTTTCTCATATCTTTATTAAAGAAACTTACTATTCTTTTGTATGAATGATAAATTGTGTTCGTTGATTTTGATATCATCTTTTTTGTTGATTGTGTAATTACCTTCCGGAGGAGCCTTTTGTGGCATTGGTGTTTAGATGAGACGGCTGTCAGTGGCAAACCGCTCTTGATGGGGGCCTTTTAGCACTAGCTGGCCAAATATATATAAACCTTTCCTCCCATCTTTAACAGTACATTCACCAAACGGACTCTCAAACCGATCGGACAACCGTGAAACTGATTCCGTCCCAGTAGCGGCAAGTAGAGTTCTTCAAAGGTAACTTCTACATACATTCTTTATGTTTTCTTAGGGAAAAAATTGAATCTGTAAAAGTTGTGCTGCTTCGTTGGGATACTTTAAGTCAGTCAAGCGTTTGAAAATCATCATCTTGTTTAATGATACTCGTCCGTTTGCTCCCTGCCATTCATTTTCGGTACTTTGAATACTTTTCGATGGTCAGCTTAATGCGACACTAAAAAGACTTAAAGATGAGAAAATGCTTAAAAAACTAAGTAAAAATGTTTTAAAGAAAAGTATGAAGACACTTGAGAACAAGTGTTCCCTGATAACTTTTTTGAAGATTATGTCTTTAACAGCTATCATATACACTCCGTTTCGGATCAGTTTCTCCGATAAGGCGGAATAGCAATAACTACTCTGTATAGCTATACTTAACAAGACAGAAAAATTCTTTAGTATTATTAGAAAGATTTACGCGGTAGCGGTCAGTTCTATAAGAAACAGCCTATCTAAAGTTTCATTGTGCTTACAAAAATCTCCGTCTTAATTTTCTTGTCATAAAACCAGTTGTCGGCAAACAAAAAAGCGTATATAGTCTTTTTTATTGTTAAACACTTGGAAACCTTAATAAATCTAGTTGTTTGATAAAATAAACCTTTAAAAAGCTGTTTTCTTAATATTATCTTCATGACTAGAACGAAAAAAAAAATGAATGAAGCACAAAAAAATCTAACAGCAGTAGATGCAAAAACTCTTTTCAAAGTAATCCTGCTATCTGAAAAGAGGCTAATTTGATTTTCATCACGGTTATAACAATAGATACTGTGAGAGATATGCAAAGCTGCTAGAGAAACCGCCCTTATAAACTTGTTTTTTATCGGCATACTCAAAAGGTTTTAACGCTTTAATGTTTGACATTCCAGTTACACCGATCATTTGCCAAATCTTATTTTCTTATTTTTATTTTTTGCCAACAATCTTCTATCAGCAACATAGAAATATGAAATAAGCGCGGCAGAAAAACATTTTGTTACAATGTATAAAAGTTCAAAGCCGGGAAACTGGTTATTGGATAGGGGAGGGATAGTGTGTCAAGTTTTTGAAGGTTTTCAAAGCCGCACCATTTATTTCGTAGTATTTGATGTTGGCTTTCGAAATTAGGGAAAGGTATTACGTTTGAAATACAAATAAAGATTACTCGCCAAATTATAAAAGATACTTCCGTTTCCAAAAAAAAAAAAAAGTGCGGCACATTGCAAATTACAAGTTAATTTGAACTGGCTGGCCTATTCAACTAATATCTATTGTGCTGGCTGGGAGAGTACGGCCGTTTTACGGACCCATTTACAGAAATAAAAAGAATAATCAACACAAATTTGTCTTTTTCCTCGTAAAGCAGACATGTATCAAATTCGTCATGTATGAAACTCACTTTGATTTATTGCTAACGAAGCCAATCAGGAGTTCGTGGCCTTTTTGCTTCCGGTATTTCTGGTGTTCCATATATGGTTGGTTCGACCATTGTAGGCCAATCAGCTTCTGCGTAAGGTTTGTTTGTTACGTGTCCTTTGTCAAAACGCGAGTGGCCTTCGAGAAAAAAGTTAGATAAGGCATGAATTCGAATAAAGCATCAAATTAACAGCATGTATGCATTAATTCATCAAGCATCCGAGAGCTTCAACGAGCTTTCGAAAGGAAGGCAATGTGTTTTATGGCTCTTTTTTGTTTATTGTGCAACCAAAGCGTCGCTGTCTGCTCGCGGACACACTGATCAGTCGTTGATCGAATTCCGCACGGCACGTTAACTCAAACAATTTTATAGTACTTTAATTTACCCATGCACCATCACCAGGCAGCACTTAATTCTTTGAAGAACTCTTAGTACTAAAAACATGCCGACTAACTGTTAAGGCTGCGCCGCTGACTAGCGAGTCTATCTCAGTATCTGCCACAGACGATCTAAAATAATTCTCTTGGCTTGGACAGGGTCATTAGTTAAGCACATGTTGAAATTTTTTCTACAAGCAGTGAATTGTGTGTTGGTGCGACAAGCTTTTAACATTAATTTAATGGAGTGACTTCCTTTTTAAATCATGCATTTCTTATTTTGAGCTTGATAAAAAATTGAAAGTCTTTTAAAAATAAAAAAAATAGTTTTTTCGTTTAAATAAAATATTTTGTGTACATTTTTTTCCTTCAGTTTCCTTGAGTTGCAAGCTTTTCACATTTACTATACCGGCGTACGGGTTAACTCAAACACCAAAAAAAAAAATAGAAGAACAAAATTCAAGTTTAAAAATGTTAACGTTATTTTTTGTTCCTCTCTTAAGATGGGTATAATTTCTGTTTATATATGTATATTGATATCAAATCAGACATGTGCAGCGTATCTTAGTGTACAGGAATATGCAGTGAGAACAGAAAGAGCTAATTAAATGATCTATATAAACAGGTTTACTGGTTTGAAAGAGATATAACATTAGATTATACTAGATTGAAAGACGTAAGGATAGATGATCTATCGACTCAGTTTCAAAGCCCAGCTTGGAAACAACTAATATACAGCTTTTACAGGGTATATTTGAACGGAAATAGCTTGAACTCAGAATATACTACTATAGCCTACTAAATTTTCTATCGAAATTTATAACCATCTGAAAGACCTAATAGAATATATATGTCTGATTGGAAAGTAGCTTGAAATCAGGGTATGCAAATACTTACTAATTTCTCTGGGGCTTGCGCATGCTTATGTATCCGAGATGTTTTCATCAAGGAAAATACAAAAAGGCCGTATGAATTAATCTTGACTGGAATTTTGAATGCGCTAAACGAAAGTTGCCAAGGCTGCAACATATAATATTGTATTAGCTTAAAGAGAAATCTCCTTTCTGCGACGAATAACTGTAATATAGAATCGGGGTGGCGAGTGGCTTGTTCGGCAATTTAGGCTGGCTTACTAAGGCAAAAGTCGCGCAGTAATTTTTTTCTCTATGGAAAGGTTTACGGTTCCAATAAAATACTTTTTAAATTTTATATGGAAAAAAATTATCATCATATCCAAAATTACAGTTCAAACCAGTCTTTGTAAAGTTGAAAACAAGAACGTAGAATCAAAATTTGACCCAAACTGTTAATCGCTTTTTAACAACTGGGCCCTGGGTGCTAGTGTATCAAGGATTTTGACTTGAAGTAAGATCATGCGTTTCAAAGATAGGTTTCTTGATTTTCAAGGTTGTATATCATAGTTAGGATATTTTTAACAAAGTGTACAATTTAGCCGGTGTTGGTAGTCGAGATTAAGATGAATCTTACTATTTTAGTGTGTTGAATTAATGGGCTTTGTTGCTAATTTGGGTCCAGTTGCCCAACGGCCGACTAGCACTATTAAACCTATTAATCCTTGAGCCATAAGTGTTTCCTAAGAGAAGAATTCGAAGTTACTGCTTAAAATTTGGCTTAACCCAGGGTTAAAGTTAACCAGCCTTTAAACAACCTAGCCCTGGTGTTTATGTTAAACGGCTTCCATTGAAAGGGACAAGTTAAAGCGAATGATAACTGAGTCGATTACTAATTTTACAATACGACTTGTTTTTGGGTGATGCCTATACATCTTTAAAAGAATAACAAAGATTTTGTGTTTTACAAGTATTAATAAAAATGTGGTTAGTCACAAAACGTTTTATGATTTTCTATTAAACTTTCCAAAACGATAAACTGTCGCTTTCATCAAGGATTTGAGTGGGCGCTGCCGGTGCGAAAACTAATTTCAGTTCTTTCTCGACCAACCGCAAAATTAAAACCTTTCGATTAAAACAGATTAAACATGCAAGGTCACTGAGTCGAAGTTCCGGGCGGCTACATTATTTAATATGAACTCGTAAAAGGCAGTTTAACATTGACCAACCATAAAGGGGATGTATAATAGATAACTACACTTAAATCTTAAACACAAGCGATGCACACGCCAACCAAATTAACCGCAACCAACCACAGCTGCACCTCTGCAATAGATCTCTTGAACACATACATACGTCACTCAGTCGCCCTCGCTTTTCACCCGCGCATTATCTCAGCACTACACAACATAAAACTTTATTAGCTACAGTAAAAACCCGCATATAGAAACCTAGTGGTTTAAGAAGCTATATATAGCTACAGGCTGAAATTTGGCCTTTTAAAACCAAAGGCAAAACATGAGATGGATTTTGATTGTGCATTTTTTAATGTACTGCTTTTTAGTCTTATTTATAAGGTCTTATTCGTTTTATAAAGCTAGACTACATTTACAAACACAATTACAAAGACTGTATAGTATTTCTTTATTCCTTTTGTAGTTCCTCAACCGTTACCACCGACTATAACTTTTGCAGTTAAGAACCTACTAAGAACCTAATCAGTCCATCTTTGGAAAAAATGTGCCCAAAATATTAAAGGCTATTCAGCCTGAACTCCAAAATTCTAAGTTCTTAAATGCGCAGATTTTTACTGTACTGCACAACTCGTTGTCAGTTTTGAAAGGTATTTTCATAGAAATACTAGAAACCAAAAGTTTAAGCAAGAGCCGTTTTTCGAACCGCTGAGACTGAGACGCCTGTATTAACTGTTATGGATCAGTATCGGCTCTCATGTCTTTTTATTTGTTTGAAAAATTACGAAGTTGCTTTTTAGTGTCCGAACCTGATCTACATTACTGATTTTAACTCAAATACAATGTTAAATTTGAAATTGCTCGGAAAGAAACTTTTTTGACTGAGTTTCTGAAGTGGTTTTGGTTGGGTAGAGATTTAGATTTCTTACATATGGTAGACAGAAGCTGCTAAGATTTGTCAAAGTTAAGCACCTGTTTTAAGTACCGGAGACAAAGAGTTAAGGAACATTTGCCTCTATACTAATAGCTGAGGTCGCCTTCTGCCTTTTTTTTACATCCTCAACAGCTAAATTTTCAGACGTTTATTTTTCGTGTTTTTGAAGTACTGGTGTTTGGTGTAAAATCATGCTACTGTTTTTTTGTCTTACAACCCTTCGTTTTTTTTCGTACAATTCTATTAAAACGTGCACGTGATCGCTCGAATGACGCAAGTTTATAAGCTTGATTGAGTTTTTTTGAACAAAGGTAACAGGGGGAGAGGCCTTGGGGGAGGGGGGTGGGGGCAGGGGAGGCCGGGATACTTTGCCTTGAATGTGTAAGGGGTTTCCCGCCCAAGCTCCAAAATCCCCACCCTAATCAAGAAAGCAAAATCTTAGAACACCATACCCTATTCAAGACAAATAGAGGAAAACATGTACCACATTAAAGACTGAGTGAAGGCTAAAATGTGTACTCTATATAAGACATTCATTGTTAATTTTCTTGTAAATTCATTATATAAATGACAAAAATGATGAAGAATTTATTATCCATATTATCTTTCCTCGTTCATGTTCAATAGGTCAGGTATTGCTACCCTGTACAGGACTTTTAGTATATGTGGAAAAAGTGAGCCTTGTTTAAGACAGCTTAACTTGAAATTGTATACCCTCTCTAAGGCAACAACCTTAAAAACCATAACCCGGCGGGCGTCACGTCCCTATATATTAACGTCTGAGAATTTCCCCCTCCCCGCCCCCTCATCAGGGGGGAGAAGCCAACGATACAGAAAAGCCTGTTCGCAAGCTATTGGAGCAACAACTTGAGCTATTCATTGAGTGTATTTTTTGTTTGTGTTTAGGATCATGGAAAAAGGACTTGTAGCGGGGTTCATTGTTTTCGTCTTCCTCTGTATTCAACTTACAACGACACAATCTAGAAGATTAGATGACACTGCAGACGACTGCCCGCCTGGGATCTGGGGCTGTAAAAGGGGCCTCGCGAGTTGGCTGGCGAAGCAGATTAAGAAACCGTCAAATAAAGAAAGCGATGACTGCCCGCCTGGAATCTGGGGTTGCAAGCGCGAAACTAAACAGGAGGAGGACTGTCCCCCAGGGATTTGGGGTTGTAAAAGAAATGTTCCCGCTGTGCAGCAGAGAGCTGTGGATGAAAACTGCCCACCAGGGATTTGGGGCTGTAAACGGGATTCTGCTCTGGAAGTAACTGATGAAATCGAAAAGGATGAGGAAGACTGCCCACCGGGAATATGGGGCTGTAAGAGAAATCTCGGGAAACCTCGCCACCGCAAAGTAAAGCGAGAAGCGGCAGCCGTAGAGAAAGAGGATGACTGCCCGCCAGGTATATGGGGATGCAAGAAAGACTCGATTGAAAAAACAAAGCACGATGAAGATTGCCCACCCGGAATATGGGGATGCAAAAGAGATGAAGTTGAAGAGAAGGAAGTGGATGAAGATTGTCCGCCAGGAATTTGGGGATGTAAAAAACGCACGATTCAAGAAAAACAGCAGAGAGATGACGATTGCCCGCCAGGAATTTGGGGATGTAAAAGAAATGCAATTCAATTTCAAAAGGCATCGCAAACTAAAGACATAAAAAAATAAACGTCTGACAACAAGAATTGCTACCAGCAATTCCGGGGACTTAACTGCCTACCAGAAAATAAAGATATAATTCGGGATACACAGATAAGACAACAGTCTTGCTTGACGATTTTGATTTAGTAACAAGGGAGTTTGTTGGAAAGCATTTGTTGAACACACTAAACAAACCAGTCTGATAATGGGCTAATCTTGCTTGAACACGAGTATACGATGCGACCAAAGTGTAAACTAATACTGTTTCTACCCTTTGGGGTTTCTTTCTTTCCCTTTCGGCCTCATGCGCCAAAAAATTGTAACATATGTGCAGGGAATTTAGTATTCACAGAATGAGAGTATGAATAAAACTTTTCTTGGTCTTAATGTTTGACTCAGTTCTTGCTTTCACGTTGCCTAATAAATGAGGTGGTTATCAATAATAATAATAATATTAATAATAATAGTAGTAACGGTAACAGTAATAAAAAATGTTGTTGATGATGATAAAAATAATGATGATAATGATAATGATGATAATAATAATAATAATAATAATGATAATAACAATATGTCAACATAGGTAAAATGGAATAAGAATTTTTTAAACTAAACGTTTGTGATCATCTTCAGAGTTAAACTGTCGCTTGTCGCTTTGCTTTTATAGAACACTTATTCCATTTTACCTGTGTTGCACGTTCACATAAATTTTTATCAGGCGGAATTACGAATATAAAAATGATAATAATTATAATAACAAATAACAATAATAATAATAATAATAATGAAGATATTAAGGGCGACAATTGATAATGGTATAAATGATTGACTAATAATAATAATAACGATAACAATAACGTAACAATAACAGATATATTAATGATATTATAATAAAAATAAAGATGACTTGGTAAAGATAATAATAATAATAACAATAATAAAAATAAAAATAATATTTTGTTGTTTATATTACGCATGCCGCAGAGTAAGATGCTCGTGTGTGCATTACAAAGTAATACAGGAACTTTGGTATTGAAATGAGGGCTGGTCTTAAATATAAATAGTCCGCGCGCTGTTCGTATGCCGGGATCAATTTGGGGCAAGTGTTGTGGGTTCTTTTCGGGTCCCTAATAGGAGATCGAGAGACTGGGGCTACTGTTTTTAAAACATCCTAATCCGAGAGAGGAGTGGAAGGTCCGATCGCTTGCAGGAATGGAATCGGGGGGGGGGGGGGAGGGGGGTGTATAATTACGGTTTTTCCATTTTGTTTCGCGATAGCTGGTTTATCTGCCCTGTCCTGTTACCTTTTCAAATTGGCTTTTCTTTTTGCAGTTTAACTGCACTAGTAATCTCCTACTTTGCAACTGTTTTCCATTGCATCTTTTAGATGGTCCCCTTAAGTGTCAAAACCTTTAATTTTTGTTTTTCTTTATCTGAAAGTATGTATTCTAAAATAAACAACCGCGAAACCATTTTTTCGAAATTAGAACAAAACGCGATTTTTTACAAAAATTTTAGTTCTATTTGGTTAACCCTTGTCACTGATAAGAAGGATGACAGTCCAACTGTGACGTAGATTAAACAATTATCGTCGCATAGTATCAAAATAAAAGTTAAGCTCCGATACTTCTTTCAGTTCGGCATTTTTACACTCCGCAGTTTTGGCTATACATTGCTCCTTAATCTACGTCATATTGACGTCACATCCTTTATCTACGTTACCTTGACTCGGCATTGGCGGCGATTTATTCTTTTTAAAGACTGGAAAATATTCGCGTTTTGTTCAAATAAAAAAAAATCACACCGAAAAAAAAACATATCAAAGCTGCCTGACAGTTGACAAGAAAGGAATGCTTCCAAAACACACACAGATACGGTAAACGCAACTAATCAACTTTAATAAACAATTGTTCTCTTGATTTTGCTGTATCTTAAAACTTTCAAGATTACTCAAAACTTACTACCTATAGTTAAAAGCTGCCAGGTATTCTGAGCAGCACAACGCATTGAAGAAACATTTCAGTTTATCGCTGAGATATGTTTAAGAAGAGTTTAAGATACAAGGACGGCTGCATCGACAACAACGGCCTACAAAGAAACACTTCTTTTGCTTGCCTTTTAGATCACGTATGGCTAGTTTGCTTTCTCTTTTGTCCGAGTTACTCTTTGTGAACAGAAAAGGATAAAAATGAGTTTTAAAGGTAAGAGAAGACAAACTACTCTTTCTGTAGGTCGTTCTCGTAGTAGTAAAAACTTCAAAACTGAGCTTTTAACGTTGTAGTTTTCAAGCCGACGACGTGCAGGTGATCTGCACGGTGCATTCCAACGTGCAGCTATTGTATTCATCGTTGTTTTCTACCGTGTTCGTCAGCGTTGACGTACTTGTATCTTAAACTCCCTAACACATCAGTTGAACAATACAAAGATTTATACTGAACTGAAACAGATGTAGTTCGAGTAGCCACAAACAAGAGCGAAATCTGTGGAGGTGAGACCAACCATAAACGGACTGGTTATGAAAGCCGGCAAATTTCAAAAGGGAAACACAAAGATGTTTTGCTTTGTGTTGAACGAACCGTGGTGAGGCACATTCCTTTTACAGGTGTTAGTCAGAATGTTTTAACTGGCTACTTGTTGATTTGCATTTCAAAACCTATTTCGTGCACGGTCAACACTAGTAAGCAAGAGAAAACGATGAAGAAAGACCTACATTTATGGTTTCATAACCAGCCCGTATATTAATTATGAACTACCTAAGAAAAAACCCTAGATGGACTGAAAGATTGACGTTAAAACATCCAAAGATACCGAGTTTCAGCATCACATTTAAAACTGTCATAGCACGAAAAACAATATAAAGCGCTAAAACAAAATATACTTTTCGGTTTAAACTCATTTTTATGGACGTTAAATGATGAAAAACGTACTAGTTTGGCGTTCAGCCAAGAACAATAAGCATTCTTCATCAATTTGTTGAATGCACTTTTTCCTTTAACGGTCATCATCTGTAACTCCGTGTTGCCATGGCTACCGCATCCTACTTCTTGCCAGCGCTCCCAGCCCGCTCGCTCATCCCTTTAACGAGGTCAGCGGCGGCAAGTGTAGCTATCATCCCTCCCCTGAGCTTACGTTTGGCGTTAAACTCTTTCATTTTCTCCCGGGTCTTTTCCATGTCTTCTCTTTTAGCCCCCTTACCCTGAAGTAAAAAAGGATATCACGTGACTACCCCATAACGAGAGTAATGGTAACTGCATTACAACGCATACTTCAGCTTTTCCTATCATCTCACGGCGACGGATAATTCATTTATCACATAATACCACAGGTTTATATCCACTCGCCGACGCGTTCAGTATTTTTTTTTTTTAAAAAAACTATAAACCTATAGTTTAATAATAGTTATGGAACATATTAAAGTAGTTAAAATTTGAAATTTAATTATGTTACGATGTCAGAGAATATGCATGACCTCTCTGTTTTAACCCCATACTGTTAAAATCGGTTTCACATTAACTAAAAGTGTTCTAGCTTTAAAACCATTGCTTGAAAACCTACAAAGTTACCATTCATTTTTTTTAGTCTTCACAAGTAGATTCTGAAAATGTTTATTGTTTAAATGAATTCTGAATTCGTATTTTAGTTGAGATTTTATGACCTTGTAATACAAAATCACAGGGAAAAATTCAGCAGGATAAGGAGTAATATAATTTTTTTAAAATTTACCTGAACCCAAGGATGTTGAAGAGCTTGTTTGGCAGACAGCCTCTGCTTTGGGTCGAGAACGATCAGCTTACGAACTAAATCCTGCATGTATAAATAATTTTAAAATTAAACAAGGATACAAAGAGGCATTAAATAAAGGGAATTTTTGACGAGATATTTATAAAGAAATACTAGAATTACTTTTTCGAGCACTGTGGTGAATTTTAAGAGCTAAAATGGAGAATTTAAAAAAGCGGACTTTAGCAGAGTACTGGAAATTGTATGTACATCTTGGCCCGCTGAAACAAATCAATGAGAAGTGAAAGCCAATAAGCCGTAACCAAATTTTCAGCGTTCAGATTGGCTGAACTTAGGTCATTAAGCTACCGTACAGGCTTTCAAAAGTAAAAACAATGTCCGGTGAATTTTATTATCCGCTCGAAATTACAAGTATTGGAGATTGACCCGAGAAAAGTTCTACAAGAGACGTTTACTGAAAATAATAACGAGAAAGGTAAAGCAGTGAACGAAAACTTTCAGCGAATGGAGAAAGTCGTCAAGTTTGTCAACGGTGCGAAAATTGAAGTTCAATGAACATTGTGGCGAATATTTTTACAAGAAATAAATGCTTTTTAATCAAACTAATGAGCCATTTAATAAAAATCTTAATAACCTCGTTTT
>JAOBAT010118579.1:0-13736 GCA_026413305.1 Hydrozoanthus tunicans
TGTGTCCTTGAGCAAGACACTTTACCTGCATTGTTCCAGTCGACTCAGCTGTATAAATGAGTACCAGTTCTGCTGGGTGCTAACCTGAGATAGATCAGTGTCCTGTGTTGTGTCCTTGAGCAAGACACTTTACCTGACTTTGTTCCAGTCAGTTCAGCTGTATAAATGAGTACCAGTTCTGCAGGGGGCTAACCTGAGATAGATTAGTGCCCTGTGTTGTGTCCTTGAACAAGACACTATACCCTACTTGTCCCATTTGGCTCAGCTGTATAAATGAGTGTCGGCTTCTGTTGGGCACTAACCTGTGATAGATCAGTGTCTAGGGAAGTCGAAGACTGCCATCCATTTAGTGCTATGGAAACCCAAGATAAGTGTCAGCATTATGGGCTACTTGGCTCAAGAAAGGATAATCACTGTCTTTTATTAGCTTAAAATGTTAAGTAAATTTGAATATTATTTTATTTGTGAATGACCATAAATGGACCAGGTTTTATTTTGAGAGGTAAATGTTAGTGTTTACCTGTTTACTCAACAGAACAAAAGGTATCTTTATTTATTTATTTTTGTTTATAGTTATACAGCTTTTACCATGCTTGTGAATACCAAAATAAACTTAACTACTCTAAGAAAGAGGCATGGTATGGCTCACACAACTTTGGAGCATTGCTCCAATTTAAGTGTGGCCGAAAAAAAAAACATAATACTTACAGGATACAGTTACAGCATTTTTTAATAAGAATTTCCATGCCCAAAAAGAAAAAAATTACCAATAGCAACACAATGATACTATGTGCTGATGGACAATTAGGGCATTATTATCTTCCATCTATCCATGGACCTTATCTTCCATCTAATTGTTTTCTGGATCTAAAAAAATTATGGAAACCTATTTGTGTAGGTAGGAAGAAGAGTTTTAGCTAAAGCAAGAACCAGCTAATTAAAAGAAGTGCCATTTTGTTTTTAAAAACATTTGATCATAATGTCGCTGTTTAGCTAGCCTTCCATCAGAATTTCAATTTCCATTTTCAGTTACAGATAGTTTAACTTTCCAGTCCCTTATAGATTATGTTGAATTGTTTTAAGGTTGACAAAAAACACTAGTGGTTGTGTTTTCAAAATGTATTTAAGAAGGTGAATTAAATGGCTTCTTCATAGTACTTTGGAATGGTAAAGAAAAAGCAAACAAAAAAATCCTTGAAGTATTATTGGTTGCTGTACAAAAGCTGAGTTGCCCTATTTTCCTACACATGTTGTTTGGGAATTACCAGAAATGGCAGAAAACCTTATATTCCTAAACTAGGTTTTTAACCGAAAACAATCAGAAGCTTTTACATTCATACTCACTTTTTCTTTATTTGAAATGTTCCAAGTAACTTTAACATTCATTCTAACTTTGTTTTCCCTACAGCTTCCTGTTATTGGTAAAGGAATTGGAAAGCGTCATGTAAAAGGAATCCTTGAGTTATTCTACGATTCGATATTTTATAGTCTGGTAAATGTAATTGTAATTGTATGTTCTTTAAACATGGTTCACACTTATAGTACTCACACAATTCCTGGAAAACTCCTGTAATTATGTAATTTCCTTCCAAGACCCTGGAAAAATCTTTCAAAAGCAGTTAATTTCCCTTTCCTTTCTGGAATACTCCTGGAATTTTGTGGGAAATATTTCAATTCTGTAAAAAAAACAACTAATACCTACTGAAGAATCTTGCTCACAATTGTACATTTTGTTTTTAGACTAAATTTCAGGGGTTTTTTTCTTGGTTTTTGGTCTTTTTTTATCATCTTGTGCTTCGAAGGCTGAAAAACCTGGTGATAGTTTTGGCAGCGTGGTTGCTCAAGTTAAAATTGATAATTGTTTTGATTTTTGTTGAGAAAATTAGGAGTTCATAGATTCCTGGAAAATTATGTATAAAAACACCAAATAAGTTAAGATGGTAATATAAAGTTAAAAGGTAGTTTTAAAACAAACGTTTTCGACTTATAAAGTCTTCTTCAGGTAAATGAAAATGAAAATATTTCTATATTTCTATATTTTCTAGTATTTACCTGAAGATAACTTAAGTTTTTAAGTCAAAAATGTTCGTTTTAAAACTACCTTTTAACTCAGTTTATATTACCATTTTTGATATTCCTGGAAAATTATTTTGTTACCCTGGAAAACCGAGTCCTGGAATTAGGTTTTCATCAATCTGACAGCACAAACCATGTTTTTTAACAGTTTTACAAAACTAGATGCCTTTACCCATAAACTTGTAAGATGTTTTTCTGTGTTTTGGTTGGGTGGCATTTGCAGAGTTTCTTGTAACAACCCTTTCCACTTTCAAACATGGAAGCCAAAGTAAGATCAACCAAGCCATTCTTTTTATGTGCTTAAAAAAGGATGAAATGCGCTAAAGCTAGTATCTTCAATTTGAATTTGATAAGCATCTTTTTCAAAGACAGCAGAAAATTTTCACACTGGTCAGAATAATAAAAATTAACTAATTGAAAAATATTAAAATCCTTTTTTGAGCTTACATGGCTGTTATTGCCGGTGCTTGATCCGGTTTCCATAGTGTTAGGCAGATGAGGGTCTTTAATTCTGGCTGGACAGGATGCTCATCTACAGCAGGTTAGCCCCCAGCAGAACTGGTACTCATTTATACAGCTGAGTTGGCTTAAACCAATTTGGGTAAAGTGTCTTGCTGTTCAAAGGACACTATTTAGTGTTCTGACCAAAGCTGCAAACTCATGACCCATGGATTACGAGTCAAACACATGAACCATTTGCCTTTTTCACTGCTGGCGGAAGTAAGGCTGGCATATATATTGTAAGATAATCTTAACCCAAGTGTTAAGGAACAGTTCAATGGTTTCAACGGTTTATTTCCACGTATAGAAAGTTTTTATAAAATAACAGTTTTAAAGGGTGGAGAGTACAGGATTTACAACCAAAGGGTTAATCTAGCAATCCTGCACCCTTCTAGATTTAAATATACATACAGGGGCGGTAGAGGTTTAACAGAGATGTTGATTATATTACTTCACATAGGTGAACACTGTTTTTTGGAAGCAGAAATACTTTAAAGTTGAACTGGTAGCGGTAGTGGTAGACAGGTGCATAGTACAGTAAAATACTTTACTTTAAGGAACTATATATATTATAACAAAAACTATAGAGAAAAGTATTGCTACTGTTTCAAAAGAAAGTTTTTCGGAAGCAGAAATACTGGTGTTTTGCACAATTTATAGAAACTAGACATTTCACACTTTTTTTTTGTTTATCACTCCCTAGTCAAGTGACAACGCATTGACATCAAGTGCAGCCAGTGAGTGTCTTGCCAAGCTGGGGCAGTTCATAGGACCTTCAATACTGCGAGGACGAGTGGAGATGCACAATCTTAGGTAATTCTACCTTTCGTAAAGTGACTGGGTTAAGGAGAATCCTGTTTCCAAAGCAACAGAAGGGGGAGGCAAAGTTTGTTTAGCTACAGTCGGGTAGTAAATGAGTAAACAATGAAATTATACTTAATGCTATTGCCTAACCTTTACAATTATCATAATTAAATGAGCATGATGTTTCAACTGCTGGTGCTAATCAATATCAGGCTATGATGTAGACTGGATGGCAGCTTGCTTTCACTAATACTCTTACAGGGATCATGCGAGCACTACTCTTCTTTTTAACCAAACCCAGCAAATGAAGAATGCTCTAGCTATATGAAAACATTAGAACTGTACATAGCCTGTCAACCTTTAAATCTCAGCTTAAAACTCATCTCTTCAAACTAACTTTTAATCTGTACTAGAATCATAATAATTGAGTTATTACAGCAATGTTTTATTTTTTTAAACTTATTTTCTTAAAAATTTGTAGTTACTTTTAAAATCTTTTAGTAATTTATAATAGTTTGTAATTAGTAATTATATCTACTTTTTATAGTGATAATATTTTTACAAGCCCTATTTTTAGTTTGGTTTTTCTTGTTAATATTGTAAAGCACTAATAGCTTACATACGTATGAGCGCTACAAAAATGTACATAATAATATTTATTATTACTATTACATTGTTATGCTGGAACCTCATGTTTAAGGAAACTGCCAACAAGATCCACTGACGATTATAAAAACAATTAAGGCTGTCATCCCATCTACACCATTACCTTATGAGGACTGTCTAGCAGTCTAGTAGAAATGTCGCATTCTCTTAGTTATGATTGTAAATATGAGACAGTTGAATAAGTAGTATTAACATCTTTTATTTATCTTCCATGATGAACAACCCCTTTCACTTTCAAAAGTAATAGTTGTACTTCCAATGCTATTTCACAAAAGTTTATTAATATAATTTTTAAAAATATTGTTTGGTTGGCAACATTACACAACTGCTAAGCATTAGTGAATGCTTTTCTTGAGAGTTTATGTAAAGAAAGTTCATAAAACAGGAAATATTCTTTTTGCAGATATGTTGAGCAGCTTGATAGGAACAACACTGCCATGACACCTTGAGAAGTTTGAATCTACTGTGTGAGAGACTCTCATCCATGAAATGGAGAGTGGAAACTTAGTTTAAATTCACACCTTATTCAGGGGAAACAGGCCTTGGATTGTCAATACTGCATCTTAAGGAGCTCAGTTCTGAGCATTGCTTTAGAGATTTGGGCAAGATTCATCACCCAGTATCTTCTGCTGGCTGTTCCAACAACTACGGAAAATGCTTAATCAAATATCAAAGTAAGCTTAAAAGAATACAGTGTTTTAGTCACCGGTCGACCTCAGAAAGGCTCAACTCATTGATTAATCCAAGCAAACTCATGCTGATTTCCATCAATGGACAGGAACAATTTGTGCAAAAACTGAGCTTTGGTGACAGTGCAATTGGTTAACATAAAGACAGTAGCTTAAATGAAGAATCCCCCATTCAGTATTCCCAATAACTGTGCAGAAACTCATTCACAAGTAAGTTCATAAAAAACAGCATATTTTAAAAAGTTATATATTAGAGAGTTGAGGAGCTGGTTTCTAGTCTCCTTTTATGTGGAGGCAGTACAGTACGTGATTATCATTAAATAACAATATTATGGAAAACAACAAATTAGGGAAGGAGCATGCTCCCATGGACATATTTTATTAGAAAACTTGAAAACAGTTAGGTTTTTGAAGTGCACTATAAAAAAAACTTAGTAACAGGATTTAAGAACCCACAATAGCAAGACTCCAAAAATAATGTTGTAATCAAGGTTCTAGTTTGAATGGAGTCTAAATTGTTACCAAATTTTTGTACTGGGCTTTAAAAGCTTTAAAATTGTGTTTCATTGATAACTGGAGAGTCTATTGCAAAAGGATGTAAGTGACTTATGATGAAGTTCTCTTTTCTCCCTACATTACCCCTTTTATCTCTCCAGAACTTGTTGGAATATTTAGCATTTTCATACAAAGTCACTTATCTCATTTTTGCACTCCCTAGGCTCAATTGTTATCCAGTATAGATGAATGTTCTTATTGTAAGATCTGATGTTTTCAAGGTTGTTCTGACAGGAATCACTACTAAATATTATTTTATAATATATATTAAGTAAGTCTGCAGTAATCTGGTTTCTTTTCATTTTTAAGTAGATCCAGAAACAAACTTTGTATGGGCGTGAGCAAACTATGAAAACTTGTCCCGGGTAACTTCCTTGCAGGACTTCATGGCTGTCTTATATATATGAATAACAACAACAATATTTTATTTCACCTTATATATTGCTGATTATAAAATTTACAGATTTTAGTTGCTTAAAGAAAGGTGCTGGCTACCCGGAATAACCAAGAGGGCTATACTCGCTGGGCAGCCAGAACACAGTTTGATTATGACATGTTTAAATCAGCACATAAAAATGTATATCAAATTCTACTAATAATAGGAAAAAAAGTAATAAATAGTGTAAAAAAAGTTAAACAGAAAAAAACAATAACAGTAACATTTAGTAAATAAAATTAATCCATAAGCAAAGGTTATAAATGGATTTGTAACTGTAAGAATTATAAAAATATTGCAACAAAAAAACTATATTGATATCCATTTTTGAATCAATAAATAATTGTTTACTAACTACAGATATTATTTTAAACTTCAAAAAATGTTCTTGATCTAATTATTATAGTTTTAAAATTGTTATATAAATATAGTTAATACATTAAAATAGGCAGGTACATACAGCAGATTTATTCACTCAATTTTTGTGTCAAAACACTTGCTCATTTGTTCCAGTTTTTTTTTTATTCATGAGAAACAATAATTATTTTATTATTATTTTGTGAATAAATCTCTGAATGTGGCACTTTCTATGAAGTGTACTCTATGCATTGACTTAAAAATAAAATAACTGTTGTTAAAACTGTAAAAATGTTATAACTAGAGAAGCTGAAACAATACTATTTTTTAAAAAAATAATTGCACAAAAGCTATTAGTAAAGCTAATAAACTTTGTTCTCTAACTTTACCTACATAAGTTATTTTGTAAATAAATTTTTCATTAGTGATAACACTTGATAAAAAAACTTTAATAACTTGTAGCTGCTTCAACTTTCTTGCTTGTATTTGAGGCTGAATAATAATTATTTTAAGCCTTATGTTTTTTGTAACAATTATTACAGAGATGGTATAATTTTAATTCGTTAGCATAGGTTTTGAACTAAGGCAAAAAGCTTTTGTTTGAAGGAATCCTCAGCTGGGCAATATTTTTGGTTTCAGTTAGAACACTTTTTAAGTCTGTGCACCTACCAGCAGCTCAAGTTTGATAAGTTCAGGGTGCAAAATAAAGGGAGGAAAACTGGGGAGTCAGGATAGCCGGGTGGTTAGCACTCATTACTCCCATCTCTGTAGACCCGGGATCAAATCCTGGGTTTGCATGTGGGCTAAGCTTTGTTGATCTTTTTCTGACTCTGAGGGGTTTTCTCCGGGTTCTCCAGTTTTCCTCCCTCCACAAAATTGGCTTTCACGCCAAGATCTGTGCCGTTAAGCGATTAAAAATAAACCACTGGCTTGGGAGAATGGGCAATCACTCCCAGCATAACGACGATAAATAAATTAGTTTAACTGGTTTAAATTGCCTCGGACGAGTTAAAATGTTGAAATATCATAGATCCGGCTGGACCAGTTCAAATTTTTAAGTACTGTTGATAATATTTTTAGGCACTCGAACCTTCACTCAAAGTTGCTCTGTGTTAACACTTGTCTCTTCAAGTTCAACTTGATTTTTGACACTTTAGAAACGTTGTAGCTTGAAGATTGTGAATGAACATAAATTAAAAGCTAGTATTGAATGATGTTTAAAATTGTCCTTGACCAGTTAAGTTGACCCAAACAGACTGGCTAGAAAAACCCCTAATTTTGCACCCAGAAGTTAGAAGTACATAAATCTAATGTCAAGCAACTCATATGCACAGTTTAAGTTTCCACTTTTCTGCCATTTTGAAATGTGACATGCTTTGGTTGGAGTGCCTCTTTTTCAGTGCTATTGTATTTATCAAGAATGAAAACTGGCACTGCAGCGAAACACATCATATTTCAAAATATTTGGCAGCATGCAGGATATCAAACCCTGAAATGAATTGCCGGGCATTAGTTTTATGAACAGAATTATCAAATTTGAGCTGCTGGTGTGAACATACAGACTTTACAAAAGTTTTGTTTCAGACCAAGAATGTTGAACAGCAACTACTGCAAGCTTAAGGCAAAACCAAGCATGGAACTAACGCACAAAATGAATATTTTGCTGCTAATCCTATCTGATGCACAGGTTAATTTAGAAATACTTGGAGAGGGCTGTGAATTTGGGGGTGGGGACTTCACCTCAGCAGGGCAAACATTCCCACTTCCAAAGCACACACTTTTGCATGCAGGGCAGACTATACTGCCGTCATAAAGCCAGCCATCATCTCTTTGAATCTTTACATGTAACATTTGCCCTTTGTAGAAACACCTGTAGTTGTACCCCTCAATAACAATCCAAAGACCATCATTACTACACAAGTGACTGTAGCAGCCACTACCCCAGTCTCTTGCAGTCCACTTTACTCCACATCTGGTTTTAATCCAGTTCTGACCTTGTTCGACACAAGTTGATTTGGAGCCATAGTGCTCTAACCCATAGTTCTTGTCTTGATCTAGGGAATTTTCACTGAACCTACAGGTCGACCCTCGCACTTGTTTACCTGCTTTTGTCCAAGTTAGAGCCTGGAAATAGGGGCAGTAATCGGCTAACATGACAGAGCCACCATAGTTTTGAGGGTTTGCAATCCCTGGCAGGGAATCAAAGTACTGATACTCTAGAGGCAAAGCTCCAGTATATTCCTCTAGGTTACAAATGGCAACCGATCTATGGTCTGCAGTACATCTTGTCTGCCTTCCCTTAGACGGTGACTCCAAATGGTCACAGAAGGGCAATATTGATTCTTTTGTTTTCCTTTGAAATGACATCCAAGCTTTACAGCTATTTTTAGCAAAGTGACATCCCAAATTTTTTCCCCAGCGAAGTGGCTCTGCCATGGAGTAGTCAACTTTATACCATCCAGTGTCTTCCATTAAGGCCAAAGTTATTCTGGAAAAGACAGAGTTCTGTGTTGTTGCTCCTGTCATCCCCTCATTTTCAAACACTCTCTTTTCCCAGTGGGCAAGTTCAGTACCTTTTCCTCCTTGATTTTCCAGTTCCCCTCCCTCAAGAGACGAACAGTTGAAGTGTTTTTTGGCTTCTTCTTTCACTTGTTTTGTAACCATAACATGAATTCTGTGTGAGATGAAGCCATTTTGACCCTTATCTTTTCTGATCATCCAGTCGGATCTGGTTACTTCCTTGATAACCTTGTAGCACAAAATGTGTATGAGAAATGAAACATTCTTAAGTTTGAGTTAAGAATACAGTCTTGCTGGCAACTGAGGAATATTAAACATTTCAAAAGGAGTAACCTACCAGAGGTTATAAATTTCTAATAAATACTGCCAGCTTTATAACATAATACAATGTGTAACAATCAAGCTTTGGACTACACAACCATCAGGATAAAATCTGCATGATCAATACCTTCAAACCGTCTCAACAGATAATTTAAAGTTAAATGTTAGTAATTTTGAATAAAGTAAATTTCAATATTTTTAATAAATAAACATTTGCAAAGACTTTAAGATCAAACTATTTTGTTTTCAGATTAATTAGTTATCAGAGCATTTTTATCAATTTCTAAAATTTTACGTAGTTCTAGGTTTTAACAATAAATTAACTTTTTCTGTTCTTAAGCCTTTACTGTTGTATTTTTTTTTGAGATCCCTTCTATGAATTTCTAGGAGGTTTTGAAGTCACTTTTAACCTTAAAAACTTTATCTGTAGCACTTGTGGCTCAATAATTTCAAAGTTAAAAAAAGGAAAACCAAAACTAAAATCTTGGGCCAGGGTAATGGGTAAGGTACTCCTATATGCATAAGAGGATGAACTGCCCTCCTAGGTATCTTTTTTAACCTTCTGGGGCCGGTGTTAAAAAGCCAATTAACTTTAAACCAGGGTTAATTCTTAACAAAACCTATTAGTTGTCATGGCAATTAACCCTGGATTAGGGCTAATCGTCTTTTGAACAACTGGGCCCTGAACATCATTTTACAGGATATGCTTTTGATACCCAAAAGTTTAATCAGGTTATATATATTGCTTCTTTAGCCAGGGTAGAAGAGTTAAGAGCTCGGGTGGAGAACCCCCCCCCCCCCCTACTTTAGCTTAGGTTACCTTATTATAGGAAATTAACAATGCACGTTGACAACGCGACGAAAATCAACTTTTCACTTAATTAATGCCAATTTCACAAAAATTAGGTTTACATGCATTAAATTAATGCGAATTTTTACGACAAGCTTTATTTACTTTGATTTCTTCAAACTTGCAATTTACATCTCTGCACTTACAAATCTCGACATACATATGTCCCATGGAAAAAAAGGAGAAGAGAATGGAAGAAGTGAGCTACCCACTTAAAGAGACAGAGGAATATCAAGACCAGTCGAAAGACATTTGAAGTTGATTTGCCAAGCGAAGATATCTTGTCCGATAGTAACTCTGAGGAGCCTATAGAGGAGTTGTGAGATTTTGATTTTTCTATAACAAAAAAAAGATCTTTTAAATTGACAATGTTGTTAAAAAACGTGCATAAAATTTACATCAATATTTATTAAGATACGTTTAATTAACGCGATTTGTTCAAAATCGCGTTAATAAAGTGCATTGTTAATTTCCTATAATAAGGTATGGAGAGGGTATTGGGGGGGGGGGGGGGAGTCTAGTTGCCATCTCCTTCCAAGCATAACCCTTTCCAAAGTACAAGCTTTACCTTCTCACTCCATCGGTGAACTTTCTGGTCGTGGTCGTATTCAGGCATTCCATCTGGTAGGCGTGGAGTCAGCGGTTTTCCATCCTCGCCTCGGTAAAATGCGTACAAGGACGGCGAGAATCCTAGAGCGTGGAATATTTCGTGTTTAAGAGTAGCAAGTAACTCCTCTCCGTCCGCCTTGCGCGTGGTGATCTTACTGGGGCAGACGTTTAAATAGCCCGCAATCGGTCTGTCTAAACTCTCCTCCTGCTGACAAACTGCAGCGTAGGCAATTGTCTCTTTTCTTTCACAATTTCGAGCAGAAGCCGTTACAAACAACACAAAATCAGTGTCATTATATCCTTGGCCTGCCATATTCTCCGAACCCGTTGCGTCTTGACAGTTCGCTCCATTTAAGTCACAAACGCGACATTTGTCAAGATCTCGTGCCGAAGGTGAGACAAACCCGCAGACTGGGCGAGAGTTATCGCAACTAACATGACAATACCGCAATGATTCGCCTGTTATATTCCTTATATAGTAACTATTGTTCTGGCATTTCCTTTGTAAGCGTATAGCATTTACTGTCTTGCGAACTCGAAGGGCTCGTTTCATGTAATCCACGGCTTCGTTTAGAGTGTTTTGAACAGTTGATAACTTACTCGCTTCGAGGGCACTAGTGTTTCTAAAAACTGGAGTTATTCGCATCGGTTGGTCAATGTTCCTTTTTATAATTTCGCGATCGGGCCCAAGTATAGCATGATGGAGTACTTCGCCCTCATCGAGGAAAAAATAACAGTCAGCGATAAATGAAAAGGTCGAATATATTGTCAATAACAAAAAAAGACGTCTGCCAAGTGCCGACATTTTGTTCGGTTAGGCGCGGATGGTACTGGGTATGAGTGTAACCGCTGGCAAACAAGTTTACACCGCGGGCACAGGAGAATTTTAGTCTCTTAGATTCGTTTAAGATACTGACAAAAATGCACAGTTGGCCATGAATTATTGAACAACAGAGGTGAAAAAGCTACGTTACATCTATAATATCGTAACGAAAATCGCACAATTTTACAGTTTTAAGGCCTTTCGTGGTCTGTCAACTGCAAGTACATATAGAGACTACGAGAGTTCTCCGAAAAAAGGCCGTCATAAAACATTCTGCACCTAGGGTAGTTTTTTTATTCTTATTTATTTTCAATTTTCAAAAAAAAATAGACTGTTCTTTCAAAATCGGCGCTCTATAATTATATTTAGAAGTACTGATTTTAGATGGGAGTGTTTTTGTTTGAACGCTGTCTTTTTGTTACCTTCTATAAAGTCTTGAGCCACTGTTGTTGCCGATTCTGTTCGGAACACCACTCGTTTTCAACCATATACATCACGGTATTTTCAGTTCGCAGTTGCTCAGCCAGTTTGCTGATGCCTTTCCGTGACGGTACGGCAAAACAAAAAAAAAAATAAAAAAAAAAACTTGTAACGACCATCCGATTTAAGAGTGTCTGTTTTTCCACCTAAACAAGCAGGTTCACAAACAAGATCAAATTTGTAAAAAAATATCGCGGTAGAGTTGATAACAATAAAAGCTACTGAACATTCTTGTCGGGGGTATAGAAGCGGATTATTGAATAATGAATGGCGTGGTCGAAAACCGGGGAACAATGAATATTGGCCTGAAAAATATACTGAATACGGAATTATTTCAGCAAGCACATAAAAGAATAGAAAATATTCAAGAAAATATTGGTAGAGAATTATGATATTTTCCTCGGGAGAGCAGAAGAATACGGAGTATTTAGAGGAAAAAAATATTTCTTTCCTACCCCATCCGGGAAGTGTATGAAGGTAAAAGAAGACGTTTTTCTTTTTATAGTGGGCTATTTTGTTTTAAAATTTCTTTTCTTTGTCGTTCTCTATTTGAGGATACTGCGACAACATGAAACAGTCTCTTGTGGTTGAACAAAAGGCTTTACAACAAAATGGTTTTTACAACAAAGAAGCTACTCCGTAAAAAAACTTGTTAGTTAGTTTCTGAAAAAGCTTTGTTGTATACAGCAATTAAATTCTCTCGTCCCAAAAGTTTGAATATGACCCTTGTTTGTCGAGTAGCTTGTTTAAGCAGCATAGCTTTCACGCTTGGTTATGATAAAAGTTTCCGGTTCAAGAGCACTCGAAGATAAACACTAGACTTTTCGCGGAGCCTAGTAAATTTTTCAAGCGTTTTGGATCCCCAATTTTTGCAGGCAGTTGGAATGTTTAACAAATGAAAGATTAGAAGTTTTCCTTAGGCTTGTGGAAGTATTGAAAGAAAAGCTTGTGTTTTGATTTAGACAAACGCTTTCTCTTTTAACTATAGAATTTTAATAAGAATACAGTTGTAACAAACATTAAATATTCATTAGACACGGAGCAAAATCTGCGTTACCTTGACAACAAGAGCCAATCTTTAATCTTGCACTTCTACTTATAAATCAACGCAAACCTTAAGAATCTTAAAAACTGGACTGGTAGTATTAGTTTCGTTTTGAAAATGTTTTCAAGACTAATCCGCGCTTTGCTAGTAGTCGTTGTGGCCCTAACATTTCTTGCGGATCTACTTTTCATTTTTCAAATGAAGAACTTCGTAGGCAGTGATAATGCAAAGGAGAAAATGTTAAAACCTTTTCATGCCAGCCAAGTGAGTCATGACAAAGTGGAGGATGCAAATTCAGGTAAAGATTTACTACATTTATTTCATTCTTATAGAAAAACACATAGCTTCATAAAGCGAGTTCTGCCATTAAGGCGGTATTTTCCACAACTAGTGTTTTTTGGAAACGAGCTTTTACTAAGGTGGTTGGTTAAACATTATTTAACTAAACAGTTATTTCATCTAAATAGTAAGTTGTTATCCGTAAACTGCGATTGCGAATTAATTATACATGCAACTGATTTGCAGCTTCTAGCTTAAACACACCCGGCGTAAAATAATAAAAAAATCCTTAAGCGGTAACCCAATGCCGGAAGTTCGATTTTACTTGGTAACATTTTCGAAACCAGCTAGTTTTTGGTTGATTCTCAGCTATGTTATAATTTTTCTTGCCTTTTCGTTTTTTGTTGAAAATCCTTGTAACTTATTGGAAATCAGTTGAATTTTGGTCGTTTGCTTTAACAACAATAATAATAGTAATAACAAAAATGATCACAATAAAGCAAAGAGAAATAGCAAGAACGATAATAATAATTAACAATTATTCGCCCCAGGCTTAGTGAATATCTCGTGAATAATCCCCGAGGCGATAGGATTATTCGTCAACCAGATATTCACTAAGCCTGAGGGGAATAATTGTTAATTAGTAAAATTATTATTATTATTATTATTATTAACATTATTATTATTATTATTATTATTATTATTATTATTATTATTATTATTAT
>JAOBAT010118590.1:0-13735 GCA_026413305.1 Hydrozoanthus tunicans
TTTGTTGAGGGAGGAAAACCGGAGAGCCCGGAGAAAAACCCTCGGAGTCAGATTGAGATCGACAAATCTCAGCCCACGTGCGGAACCCAGGACTCGATCCCGGGTCCACAGTGGTGGGAGGCACGAGCGCTAACCGCTCGGCTATAAATCAGTCTCTGTGAAAACCTGGGTTAGTACTAATCGGCCTTTGAACTACTGAGCCCAGGGAAACAGTATTGTTTTCCCGGGAGTCTCGGTGTTTCCCCAGTCAAAGTTGAGAGAAACATCAGAGCCCGAGGATAACAAAACTACCGGTAACTTGTTTCCAGAAGGACTATACATTAAGTTTTTTGTTATAAGTTTAGACTTTTCCTTAGACACGAGGTTCTAGTATAAAAGGGTTAGGCCCACCCCTTTTTCGACCCTTTTCGTGAAACTTGTCATGGCGGCCATAGTTAAAAGAAACAACCCACTCTCAACAGTTTGAGGTCATTTACATCATAATCGTGAAACAGTTTCGTTTTTTGATAGTAAATGAAATCATTGGCATAACACCGTTCTACTGGTAGGCGTACGTCGTGAAAGGCTGCTGATAAGAATTAAGTATACGAAATTTATCACCAGAGCAATTCGAAATTCGCGCGTGCTTCACAAGACCAGATTAGACAATCAACGTCTATCGAGGCTCGCATTTTTCGTTATTTTATTCGGTGAAACTTCGCTTCAGAAGTTAAGATTCATAGTTGTAACACTAATAAAATTAAAATCAGCCGAATACCGTCATGGCAAGGCTCAGAAGCAAGAATGAGTTATACAAAACCGTGTAGATTGTTTGCTTTATTTTGAAATTTCTAAATGCAAATAAAACGCGAATCAAAAAGCGCACCACAGCTGGCAGAGAGCACGGACCTTTATAGATGTTAACTCGACGGCGGATGATCGGGGCAACTGAACGTGTGAAACCCCTGGGCTCAGCCCTTTTATACTGGAACCTCGTGTTTAAACAATCATATAGCAAAAACAAACAAACAAGATGACAGGCGGGCAACAACAATGCAATTGTATCCCGGTCGGGACATATTTGAATTTGACCAGCGGCGCGTGACCAAGAACCAACCAATCACAGTGTTCGTTTTATTGAGTGAAACTCTAGGTATATAACCTAAGTTGATTGAAATAGTCCCCGGTCTGTTTTAGTGGATTTCCTAGCCACTTTTAGTTACTTAGGTTACACTGCAACTGTGTGAAGAGAAACGTTTAGTTGTTTGAGAACTGAATGTCCAAGTGCTGCTTTTTAAGACTTTAAAATGAGTTTTGCTTGCAGTTGTGCAATGGACCAAACTGTTAAGTACCAACATCAGCCCAACAGTTCAGCACAACGCTTCACGATCCTACCGTTCAAGTTTAAGGGTGTCCGTGATCCCAAAGTCTATCTCCACTGTAAGATGTTGGTGTGCCACGCGGGTAGTAGCACCTCCAGGTGTTCACAGGGCTGTGTGAGGGGAAGAACAAGGAAGAGAAAGGACGTACAAGAACAGTCAAGTTTTCATCATGTAACCCTTGGACCCGTTGTTGTTGCAAACCAAGTCACAGGTACGCTTACGTTGAATATGACGGACTTTATTTCTCTTCACATTTCTTAAAGAAGACCCGAGGTCAAAAAACAATTATAAGTGCCTTACTTGAAAACAGAAATTATGTTAAGTATGATTATTTTATCAAATGATTGGTGTAGAAGTTTTGCAACTTGTGTTGTATATATAGAATGAAGGAAATCGCTTATCAAGTTTTGAGTGATCAGAAAAAATTCTGAGTCACTGACGGTAATCGAACCCGCAACCCTCTGATTACCGGTCAGATGCTCTACCCACTGAGCTACAGAGACTCACATGGGAAGCTGAGTTACAGGATAAGTTCTTGTCTATTCCTCGCTTGACACACGTCTTGCATCTGCTAGCTCAATACGCCCAATAGCCAATGCTATAAATTATCAAATGATTGGTGTAGAAGTTTTGCAACTTGTGTTGTATATATAGAATGAAGGAAATCGCTTATCAAGTTTTGAGTGATCAGAAAAATTCTGAGTCACTGACGGGAATCGAACCCGCAACCCTCTGATTACCGGTCAGATGCTCTACCCACTGAGCTACAGAGACTCACATGGGGAGTCACTCAATACTTGATAAGCGATTTCCTTCATTCTATATATGATTATTTTGTCGGTTGGCATGAAACGTTAGGTAAGTGTTAAGCTTTCCAGAAATTTGCTTGTAAGACATTTAGCCGCATGCAGCCAATGACTGCCTATTTGTTTTTCTTTTTGCTTTCCATAGACCAAAAAACAGCAGAAGAACACAGCCAAAAACCAAGTTATTCAGTACTTCTTGTAGTTCTATTGATCCTGGGTGTGGTAATTCTAGGAGTCGTCGTTTATGGCGCCCATCGGGTGATCACAACTTTCTCTCGTGGAACACATGTCAGGGTACCCAAGAATGAGCAAGAATAACGCATCCCTTGAGCAACACGTTGAACTTGTGCGACAACGATGCAAGCCAAGTTTCACCAGTCGTTACACCGAGTAAAATCAAAGGTTGTAACTTGTTCGGGAACGTTGAAATGACGTATCTGATTGGCTTTGAAACGTGGCGTAACAACACCGAGCGAGACAAGTTTCACAAAGTGATGCTACACTGTGAGACTCTTGTTTTCATCGGCACTTTGATCGCTGTGACTGTTGTAGAAGTAAGACGCGGTTCTACTTTTCATGAACTGTCTCGCAACCGAAATTCTAAAATAATTTTAAAAAGTTTCACGAAACTGACTATGTTACACGGCGCAATACCTGGTGAAACTGGTTTCACATTGTTGTTGCACAAAAGTTTCAGCTTAAAGTTTCAACGTGTAACAGAATCAGTGGTGTTTGACGGTCGAATGAGCTTCTCAGTACCAAACCCGATAATTACGGGATTGTAACTGTGGATCCCAGTCCTCACATTCTCTCTTGTGTTAGATGTCAAAAAAGATTTTTAGCTTGTTTCTAGTACAGTTGAACCCATTCAACTCGGTTGTCTCGAAGTCCCAGTTATTTCAAACCAATATTTGTTCCCCTTGGTTTTGCATACCATTACAGGCCTTTAAGGCTATCCCCGTTATTTGGAACCATTATTTTTTCCCCTTGGTTTAAGGCCGACCCAGTTACTCGAACCAATATTCGTTCCCCATGGTTTTGCATACCATCACAGGCCTTTAAGGCTGACCTCGTTATTTCGAACCAATGTTTGTTCCCCTTGGTTTTGACAGGCCTTTAAGGCCCCCTTTGGGCACTCTTATGGGTTAAACGGTTAAGTAACGAGAGGACAAAAATGTATTGTATTTTGTTTATTAATTTATTTATCCAAAGTTGCTTTTTATTGTTATCTCGTAAAATGAATTTATGTATTTTTTAGATTTATTTTTATAGAAGACTTTTGTAGCATATTTTATCAGTGCAATTGTAGCATATTTTATTAGTGCAATATATAACCGCCTTAATAGAAGTTGTGCAACTGGTTTATTGTCTCGTTAGCACTCATTGTACCAGTATGCTAGACTTTATGTCTGTCTGCTCAAGACTAACCTTATAGCTTTTCTTTCTATAGTCAGCAACGGTATTCAAGCTAAACTTTACACATGTGAATTCCACTTCGAAATCTTTTTGTTGCATTTTATTGTTGGTGACTGTAAGGGGAAAGTAATCAGGGTTATGATCTAAAGCTATGTTTTATAACTTTCTTTCTGTCTACCTAAGTCCCCTTGGTCACTGTAGGGGGAAATGTAGGGTTTTTATACAGTGCTGTGACACGCTACTTTCTCTCTGGCTACCCAAGTCCCCTTGGTCATTGAAGGGGGGAATGTAGGGTTATAATACAGTGCTGTGATATGCTACTTTCTCTCTGACTAACCAAGTTTCCTTGGTCATTTTCAGTAGGACAATCTGTACTTGACAACGAAATTAACTGGTGCAAGTCTAGTTACCAAAACTAAATCTAAATGTATGTGCTAGTTATGTTTGGTTTTTGTTGTTACTGTCCACATAGTTGTTATCTTTATTAATATTATTGGTATCATAACTACTCCTCTTGTTATGATCACTACAACTGTTGTTATTATCATTGTTATTATCATCTTTACTACTGTTTTTATGATTGTTGATAATATCATCATCACCATTTTTATTATCAGCTTTCATTATTCTTTATTTCTTTATTTTGAACTACGATTGTCTTGACTGCTGAGACCCACACGCCTGTCTTTTTTTTGTTTTTTATAAGTGTGTTATAGTTAATTTATTTTCATTGAACAAATGGTAAAGTTGTTGTTCTAGAAAATACACCATTAAACTTGCAATTGTTAACACGGCTGTAACTAACTTTTCTAAGTGCATGCAAATTTATATATATGATTTGCCAACTACTCTAGAATCAACTTTGAAAATTTTACTTTCTTTTAAAAAACATTTTGACTTGTTTTTTAACTGTACTCTTTATTAAAAATAGTTCTTTATGTTGTGCTTGATTTACTTGAATATACTTTTGGTAAGCTGTGAATTTGTTCTTTACAAACTAAGTACAGTAGTATTCGTAAATACAGTGTTTTTTAAAGTGCGTTGTTCGAAAGTCTGCATCTTAATTAACATTGTATATCGCAAGCTTTTAAATTCTATTTGATGTTCTTTAAATTTGTCGGACAACGGCTTTTTATCTCGTTTTAAAAGTACCACCACCACCTTGACTGATTTTAATCTTAATTTTAATTTTAATCTTAAAAGACGCCTCTATTTAAAATACTTTCGATTAAACCGCGTATATAATATTACACAGTGGAAAAATGAGTCAACCAGGTTCCAGGATTTGCAAGTTGTAAATTACTAAATCTAAATAAGTTATAGTCGGCAAAGTCGTTAAGACGTCACGCCAACTCTTTGCTATAAGACGGACTCCATATAATGGGTATGACTTGATCTGTATCAAGTAGTTTGGTATTAACCTTTATCTTGCTAAAACGGTTTCACATAGACAAATAATAGTTGTTCTTTAAAACCACTGCTTGAAAACCTACCAAGTGACCATTCATTTAGTCTTTGTTTCTTCAAGTAGATTCTGAAAACATCCATTGCTTGTCTGTTTCTTCTCTTTTTTTTGAAATTTTGATTTTTAAAAATTTAGCAGGTTACAAGTATAAAGTGTGAAACACCAACAATAAGTCCATTGTAATGTTCTAGAGTTTGTGTATCCATCGCGTGTTGATTATAAGAGAATTGATGATCATCGACTAATCTCGTACCCAGATCTTCACAACCATCCCGAGGTCCCGAGAGTTGAGAACATCTGGGTACGAGACTAGATCATCGACCAACAAACACTAGAAGAAGAGCAGTAGGAATGACGTAAGCGTTACCAAAACACCAGCGGTAGCCTGGGCTCGACCGGTTGCGAGGCTGGGGGCAAGACTTATACCTGAAACGAGATCAGATATTCGTCTAAACTTTAATTGTTATATAAACTGCAGTGGGATACTGAATGAAGTCGAAATTATAAAACTGGTATCCCGACTGCCACCAATGGGGGTACGATTTTATCAAGACGCATGATGACACCAAATTTCGGCCCATGCGTTTTAAGTATTTTGCGCGCTTATGAAATATGCAAATGAGGTGACGAAAGTTGTTCTTTTTCTTTATAAACTGCAGTGGGATACTGAATTAAGTCCAAATTATATGAAACTGGTATCCCCACTGCCACGAATGGGATACGATTTTATCAAGACGTATGATGATACCAAATTTTGGCCAATGAGCCTTCAGTATTTTGCGCGCTTATAAAATACGCAAGCGAGGTAACGAAAGTTGTTCTTTTTCTTTATAAACTGCAGTGGGATACTGAATTAAGTCCAAATTATATGAAACTGGTATCCCCACTGCCACCAATGGGATACGAATTTATCAAGACGTATGATGATACCAAATTTCGGCCAATGAGCTTTCAGTATTTTGCGCGCTTATAAAATATGCAAACGAGGTAACGAAAGTTGTTCTTTTTCTTTATAAACTGCAGTGGGATACTGAATGAAGTCCAAATCATGAAACTGGTATCCCCACTGCCACCAATGGGGATACGATTTTATCAAGACGTATGATGACACCAAATTTCGGCCAATGCGTTTTCAGTATGCGCTTATGAAATATGCAAATGAGGTGACGAAAGTTGTTCTTTTTCTTTATAAACTGCAGTGGGATACTGAATTAAGTCCAAATTATATGAAACTGGTATCCCCACTGCCACCAATGGGGATACAATTTTATCAAGACGTGTGATGATACCAAATTTTGGCCAATGGGCTTTCAGTATTTTGCGCGCTTATAAAATATGCAGATGAGATAACGAAAGTTGTTCTTTTTCTTCTATTTGTTCTGAAAGACTGTTATGAGAAATGAACCTTGAAGTGTTTAGGTTATTCTTGGGTCTCACGCACTCCCTAGAGACGCCGAAGCGGCCATGGTGGTGCCCTCAACCAAAGAATTCATCAAATTCTTTTGTTCTAGAGCACCAACATGGAAAATAGGTGCAATACGGCAGTTCCTAATTTTTTTTTCTTTGTTGGAAAAATAACGTTTCCGAACTTTTTTTAAAATAATACTTAACGTCCATCATTAAACACACTAAAAAGTTAACTTAACGTTAACTTTGACACTAAAGCTGTAGTTATTGTTAACGGTAACCAAAGAATTCATCAAATTCTTTTGTTCTAGAGCACCAACATGGAAGTTAGGTGCAATACGGCAGTTCCTAATTTTTTTTTTTATTTCTTTGTTGGAAAAATAACGTTTCCGAACTTTTTTTAAAATAATACTTAACGTCCACCATTAAACACAATCTAAAAAGTTAGCTTAACGTTAACTTAGACACTAAAGCTGTAGTTATTGTTAACAGTAACGTTAGTGCGGTATCTTTTTAATAAACAAAACAGATATTGTAAGTGGGCACCTTGTGCATTTGCAGCCACTTGGTATTGGCGCTCGACAGGATCGCTCTCCCCTCCCCTTGTCGTCGCGTACACTTTGAATCTGTATCTCACTCCGGCTATTAGCCTGGTTATCTTGTACTGTTGCTTGTTCAAACCTGACACGACAATGCTAACTCCTTGGGTTTTGCCATTCCTGAGCTCTGTGTACACCACCCGATATCGGATCGTTGAGTCCCCGCCGTTATCAGCTGGTTTCGCCCACTTGAGAACGATATAAGTCGTTTGCAGTGTTTTGTCTGTTGGAGCAGTAATGTTGGGAGGCTGTGGAGGACCTGTTTCGAAACAAGAATTTCATGATGGTATTTTGTTGATCAGTAAGATACATCAAGCTTATTCCCCTCTCTCTCAAGTTCTCGTTTAAGCTTTCAAGTTTCGTTTCCGAAAGTGTGTTAAAAAATATTCGTGCCACCATACTAAAGTAGCAAAAAAGGTACTCTTTAGATATAGTACACGAAGTAGACTTATTATGATACTTGGAGTTGAGACAGTATTCCCCAGTGATTGTACATAAAGAAGCAAGATTCTCAATCATATTACATATAGCAGAAGCAGTAGTCATTAGTAATCTACATGAAGTAGAGGCTTACCGGATCAGTATATGAAGTAGAGGCAAAAGTACATGGAGTAGAGGCAGTGATCACTCGATATAGTACATTGAATAGAGACAGTATTCCCCAGTGATTGTACATAAAGAAGCAAGATTCTCAATCATATTACATATAGCAGAAGCAGTAGTCATTAGTAATCTACATGAAGTAGAGGCTTACCGGATGTAGTATATGAAGTAGAGGCAAAAGTACATGGAGTAGAGGCAGTGATCACTCGATATAGTACATTGATTAGAGACAGTAATCACCAATGATTATACATGAAGTAGTGGCAGTTCACTGTTGATGTTACATAGAGTCGAGGCAGTAGTCATTAGTAGTTTAGATGAAGTAGAGGCTTACTCGGTGGATAGAGGTTTACTGTGTATAGTATATGACGTAGAGGCAAAATTCACCATTGATAGTACATTGATCGAGTTATGTGGAAAGGTTACGCAAGGTCATGGAGGGAGAGTCAATGACCCCTTGAGAAATGGAAAAAACTTCTGATTTTAATAAAATGATGATGATTGACTAGAGGCAGTGATCACTCGATATAGTACATGGAGTAGAGGCTTACTGGATATAGTACATGGAATAGAGACAAGATTCACTCAAGATAGTACAAGCAGGGAAGGCTGTACTCACAGAACTGCTTTGAATACGCCGAGTTTTCAACTGCTTCACTTTGCGCAAACGCGTTACGAGCCATTAATCTAACTGCAAAACACCCATTTCGATTTATCTTGTCTTTTTGCACGTATGACGTGACCGTTGCAGAAACAGACCCACTGTATATCAAGGCTCCATTGTGGTGTTTTATTCGAATGAAGTACCCGCTGATAGGAGACCCTCCATCAAAAAGCGGCTTGGCCCATTTAACACTTATGCTGTTACACGACGTAGCCACTTCTAAGCTCGTCGGTTTCCCAGGCTTTGTTGCTGAAAACCAAGTGTTGGGTTGATTCAGAACTTGTGTCCAGCTTCTAGCTGTTCCTAATCATTACGCCATTTCTAACCGCTTCTATTGTTTAACCTGGGATTTCAAATAAGACAAGTCTGACAAGTCTGCAGTTCTTAGTTCAAAATGATTCAATATATTCTCAACATCTCGCTCAGTTTCTCAATGCAACTAACACGCTTTTACCAAACTCCGAGGCCGATTAAGTTTGTGCAATGGTGCAATCTTTGATCATGTGACTTCATAACCGACCAGGCCACGCAGGCGTGGATATATGGATGCATTAATGTGACGACAAAAAAAAGAACAACACCGCCGAATTTATAACTCGTGGCCTACCGGCCCGAGTAACAAGGCTTTGATGCTGATCATGAATATTTATAACTATGGGGCTATTCAACAAGTAATATTGCTAACAAAATGGTTGTGACGCTTTATTCTCCATTGTCGTCATTATTTTTATCACTGTAATACCAGTACTAAGTACTGTCATTCTAAAATCATAGTCAAATGGTCATCACCGTTATCTTTATAATCATCATTCCGACCGCTGTTGCTAGCATCGTCATTACAGCGTTAACCACCCTATCACCCTAGGTATCAATTCCGTAGATCACCTTTACCATCCTGACCATCAATGTTACTATCACCATCATTGACATCACTTTATCATTGTCAGCAGTAAGTCCTTTAAAATTCTGACCAATCACCATCACTCAATCATTACCATAAGGAAAACTTCATCATCCAGAACCCTCATCATCACTCAATCATTACCTTAACCATCCTGAACCCTCATCATCACTCTATCAAGAGCCTTCAGCTTGACCCCCCATCATCACCATCACTCTATCATTACCATCACGATGATCTTAATCATCCTAAGCATTCATTATTACTATCAATCATACTATTACCGTCATAAATGCCTTCACCATCCTGACCATCACCATCACGATGATGTTAATCATCCTGACCCCTCACCCTCACTTTCATTACCATCATAGACATTAATCATCCTGACCCCTGATCATCACCATCAGGATGGTATTATTAACCATCCTGACCCCTCACACTCACTATCATTACCATCATAGACATTAATCATCCTGACCCCTGACCATCACCATCAGGATGATATTATTAGCCATCCTGACCCCTCACCCTCACTATCATTACCATCATAGACGATAATCATCCTTACCTTCATGGTAACCTTTGTCATCGCCATCATGCTTTTATTACCGTCATAAATGCCTTCACTGTCCTGACCCCTGATCATCACCATTAAGATGATATTATTAACCATCCTGACCCCTCACCCTCACTATCATTACCATCATAGACATTAATAATCCTGACCCCTGACCATTACCATCAGGATGATATTATTAAGCCATCCTGACCCCTCACCCTCACTATCATTACCATCATAGACATTAATAATCCTGACCCCTGACAATTACCATCAGGATGATATTATTAACCATCCTGACCCCTCACCCTCACTATCATTACCATCATAGACATTAATCATCCTGACCACTGACCATCACCATTAGGATGATATTATTAACCATTCTGACTCCTCACCCTCACTATCATTACCATCATAGGCATTAATCATCCTTACCTTCATGGTAACCTTTGTCATCACCATCATGCTTTTATTACCATCATGAATACCTTCAACATCAGGACCATCATCACCATGTTTACCCTCACCATAAACCTGACCATTATCTTTTGGTTGTTTTCATCTCCACCACCACTAAGGTTACTTATGTTTCCATAATCAAGACCATCATCACAACCATTACAAGAGTTAGCAACAACGTTAACCTGGCCATCATAACCATGGTTACCTTCACCATCAACTTGACAATCGTCATCTCTTGGTTGTCTTCATCTCGACCACCATTAAAGTTACTTAGATTTTTATAATCCAAACCATCATCAGAATCATTACCCTAGTGACCCTGGTCACCATCACCTTGACCACTACCATCATGGGTATTACCCCGCATACCTATAACAGGGTAATCCAGGTATTGTGGTTTATCACATGCGGGTTTGCAGACTCGTACCCAGGGTCTCTCGTTTGCCGCCCTGGGAACGAGGTTGATTAAACTGATCTGTTGATGAAGCGGTTTGTCTAAAACCCTTTCTACTGCAGTAAAATAAGTTCGTTGATCTTACACACGGGAAATGCGTTATACAAGTGCTAAACATGATCATTTACAGTAAGAAGGTTTAGCCCGACTTTATTTTGAACTTACGATTAACAAACAAGTTTGCTTCTTCTCTAACAACAATGAGTCTGTTGTTTTCATCTCTTGCTCCATTCAGTGCTTCACATACGTACTTTCCCGCGTCACTTGTTTGCACCTTATTGAAGATTAAGCTGCTTCGACTTGCATTTTGCTACAGATCAAACAAAACAGTGAGCCGAGAAATATTTAACAAATTGAGACAAAACATAGTGATTTAAAACAATCTTAGTTACAGCAGCCAAACTTTTTTCTCAAAAGAAAAACTTCTGAGTTCTAGACGCTCTACCCACTGAGCTACATGAGCTCATATTTAACTTGGTAAGTACTAGGAATGGATGGTCTCGAGATGAATTATTGATGATGCCAGCTGCCTTAAGCCGAGTTCAGAAATTTTGTCACATCACTTACTCAGCGCCGTCTGTACCACGGAACATATGTAAGGCTTGATTGCGTCATCTCTTCTCGCCGCTTTGCAGCATCAGGGCCCAGTTGTTCAAAAGACATTTAGCCTTAATCCAGGGTTAACTACCATGACAGCCAGAAGGTTTTGTTAAGAGCTAATCCTGGTTTAAAATTAATCGGCTTTCGAACAACCGGCCCCTTGTTTATAGTTTGATTGAACAGTCAGTTACCTAAATTTAACTTCTCTGTACATAACACATACAGAATAGACACCAGGCTGACCTGGCCTGTTTTCGGTATCGATTAGTAAATGTAGGACTGAATCTGTATGGAAAACAATGCATCCAAATGGAAACGTGTTTAGCATCAGATGCAAGACGATTTGTTTCGGCTGGAGGACGAGTAGAATAAGAGATATGATGCATGGAAGCTATACTCTACCCAGGCTTCCTCAAGTCAAGTCGCTTGCTCCACCTAAAAACTAAACGTACCTTCTGATTGGCTGCCACTAATCCGTTTCTCATCCACACAACGCTTGGTGCTGGATAACCGCCAGACGCAATGCATGTGATCACTGCTTTATCACTGTGGTTTTTGAACACATCATTCACTGGTACAAGTTGTGGCTGAACTGTAGATAACAGTATCAAGTCAATATGCAACAAGCTCAGAAACAACCGATGAATCAAAAGTTGCAGTTAGCACCCCCTACCCCTCACCCTCTCCCTCCCAATCCTTTTATCCTTCCTTCACAGTAGTTGCGAAACTGTTCAGCAGCTACAAAATGAAACAAGGTTTTGTATAAAAACTCATTTGCTTCAACAGTTAATTTGGTTTCATTTAAAAAATCTGGCTTGGATTATGCAAAGGTCAAGGCTATTTCTTAGTCCGGTTGCACGAAGCCTGGATAAGCTATCTGCCCAATAAGTGCTTTTTATTTTATGCAGTAAAACTATAATGAAAGGTATTTGACACCATTCAAACCATTAATTTAGGAGTCTTCCACTCACTCAACAACCAGAGATAGAAAAATCAACAAAGAGTCAAACAATCTTATCCAGCGGATAGCTTATCCAGGCTTCGTACAACCGGGCCCTGGTCTATTAAGCAAAGCCATCATGACCAAAACTGTTTCTTGTTACTTGTGCGTGCTCCGTTAAAGAATTGGCTGGCTGACCAACCAAACGGGGAGCAACTTACGAGAAGCCAAAGTAGAGTAAAGGCATTCACCACGTACCAAACACACGAGTTATTTTAGCTGGTAAACTTTTCACCGTTTCAATGTCATTTGTAGCCTCGCAGGTAAAATCGATGTCTTCGTCAGCGGGCTCAGCTCCAGTAATTGTTAGGTAGCCGTAGGAGACACTAAAACGCTCATCAGTGGTGCTGTTAATAATCTTATTGTGTTGGTCCACCCATTTTATCGTTGGCGCTGGGATCCCTGTGACGTTACACCTGAACGTCGTGTTATAACCTGCAGTGAGCTCTCGTGTTCTTTTGGGCTGCATCGTAAATCGAAGGAGGTCTAAAAGCAATGAAATAGCCAATCAATGCATCAGTCAATCAACAAATATATCAATGCATCAGTAAATCAAAGAAACAATCAAGGCATCAGTCAATTGACCGACTAACCGATCAACGAAATGATCTATGCGTCAGTCAGGCCAATATCAATCAGTCAACGGCACGATCAATGCTTCAGTCAATCAATCAATGGATTATTCAATCAACCAATCATTGCTTAAGTCAGTCAATCAAATAATTAGTCAATCAACTGAACAATCAATCAAATGCGTCAATGAGTCAATCAACTGATCAATCAATACATCACTCAATCAACCGAAAAATCAGTTCATCAGTCATCCAATCAATCAGTGCATCATTAAAAATATCACCAGTGATAAAAAAAAGTTGCAGTTTTAAAATACATTTGCATCTGAAGCCGAATCGCGATTGTTCTTTGCATAGTCTCAGTTTTTAGACAAATTAAAGTCTTATTGTTCTTAGGAGAAAAGCGTGTACCTGATTAAGTTTGATTGAAAATTGGAATCACAAACCTGCTTTCCACAACTCAACAATATAATTGGCCTGGCCGTTCTTGTTAACAGCTGTACAGTAGAATTCACCAAAACTGCTTTCTTTTATATCCTTTTCTTCATATGTAACGGCCGCTTTTCCTTCAACAAGCTTGCGTCCATTTTTTGTCATTGTCACTTCAGGTACTGGGTAGCCGAAGAAATCGCAGGTTATTCTCACAGGATCGGGACTGCGGACAGTTGAGTACAAAGGAGTCTTTGTTGACTTCTTTAGATTCAATTCTGGAGGGGCTGCATAAAGAACGAAAAGAAAAGAAGCGTTTGGTATAGAAATGTTGGCAAAAGGGATTACACGAATTGTGTAATTTATACCGGGCTCTACGACCCTCTCTGAACAGATCTAGAGATCCTGGACCTTCTTTGCGGGCGGGGGGG
>JAOBAT010118623.1:0-13731 GCA_026413305.1 Hydrozoanthus tunicans
TAAAACTTGAAGCTCTAGCACGGGGGTTTATTAAAGAAGGGGGGGGCTATAAAAACGTTTACGACACCCTACTGAACTATTTTTGAAAAGCAAATACCAAAGCAAACTGGTCTTACTGTCTGATATGAGCTCCATAGTCCTGCGGTCTTCACCATGCACGTTAGTTGCAATGCAGGTAAAATTTCCTTTGTATTTTTCTACCATGCGAATAATTGTAAGTGTGACGCCATTTCCGTTATTTGTGGTAATGTTTAGCTCGCGTTGGTTGCGAGCCTCTAGGTTGTGCCTAAACCAGCGAACACGTGGTACAGGCCAGCCAATGGCGCGACAATGAATCTTCACGGTGGCACCAATTCTGGCAATCGTCAGGAGCCTTGACGGCTGAACAATCGCTGGCACAGCTGTGAAGACACAGTTGTTATCATTATCGTTAAAAGGGTTGCAAAGACTGGGATTTGGTATGTGTAAAGGTTATCAGGATTGCTACGTGACTTTATTGCCGTGCTTGCAACTTGTGCCCGGCCCTCCATCTGTTAATAAAGTGAACGCAACACTTGACAGGGAGCAAGTGGAGATCACGTGCACAAGAGATGATCCACGATTGCGCAAAAGAAAGCGACCTGTATATTTACCCATAAATCCTAGCGCACAAACGTCTAAAACTGCCCATAAAAACGCATAGTGAGAATCTGTAAGCCTCAAATTTGACACCTGCAGTGTTTGTAGTACAAAGAAGAGTTTTTCCCATTTTTACCTTCCCTGAGCTCCTTTTAGCAGTGAAAGGTTCGCAATGCATTGTGGTAAAATGTACAGCCGCGGTCTTGTTCGGAGTGGTCAACTAGAACATTTGGCGGCTGAGTCAAACTCCCGTTATTAAGGTATCCGATGTGCCACAGCCCACACTCTCTCCTTTCCTCCCCATCGATTCCCCGCTTTTCCAAGTATAAGAACTTGCAAATATCGAAGTAAAAGCATTTTTAAAGAAATGTTGTTGTACTTACCGTTGATATGCAGGTTTATGTTGCATCTCCCTTCTCTGTTTCCAGACTTAACAACGCAGAAATACGCACCCTCGTCTTTACTTGTTACGTTCAACAGTAAAAGCTTGGAAATCTTTCCAGGCCCAGTGTCTGTCTTCAAGACGCGTTTGCCTTTGACCCAAGTGAAGTTTCGAACTGGGAGACTAGACAAGAGATTGCATTGTAGTGTCACGTTGCTATTTACATCGAGTGTTAATTCTCTTTCTCTCGCTTCTGCGTTGATTTTGCACACCACAAGAGCTGCAGTCCGTCCTGTAATTCATGGAAACCATTCAAATCAAATTCAAACTTTACGAAAAGTTTCAATTAATGGTCCGAGTAGGAACTAGGCACCCCTCCCCCCCCTTGTCCTACGGCATTTCGTTTTTCCCGCATCAGAATATTTAAATTTTCATACTGAGAATAAATTGACTCGTGTATGGTGTTAGTTTTAAAGTTAAGCGCAATGAAATTTCGTATTCAATTAACTAATGCGTGTTTAAAAGCAAACGCAAACGGATGTGACATTTCCTTGTTTTGGTAAAATCAGCAAATCAGCCCTCGGCAAAAAAATATTTTTTCGAGCGTAAAAGAAATTAGCACACGAGGTTTTATTTATTTTCTTCACGCCTCACGGTATTCCAAAATGAGGAAAGATGAATACCCATAAACTAGGGCTATTTTGGTTTAGAATGACACCTCTGAATCATTGGAAGAAAATTCAAAGACTTCGATACACTTCTATGGTGACGTCGAATAAAATTTAGAGTTTTCTGGAATAAACGCGATAAAGCAGAATTAGTTTTGTTGTGTGGGGAGTGAGACGGCGAAGTAAATGAGTCATTAAAATTTAGTAACCAATCTCAGTAGAGCACGGCCGGAACAACCCGACTTAGCTCAGTTTTAACCAATTTCTTTTGTTACTTTAAGTACTCATTATATAATATACTTGTGATTTAACATTGCCTGATGTCAGTTGAATTATACTGCAACATTAAGATACACTGAGTTGTAATAATAATACCTTTCATTCTTCTTTAAATGTGTTCAGTGTGCCAAATTTGATGCTAAACTATAACCAATTGTTGTCGAAAGTTTATGTAAACTTAGTATGCATTGTTTGATTTTCATTTCAGTGTCGACTATTGCATTCATTTGGGCAGTCTGAAATCTGTTTGTGCGGCTTAACTTTTGCCGAGCCAGAGGTACACATGTTACAACTATTCGCACTTTAACCTGGCTTGGTGTAAGCAAAGCAATTGTTTCAGGAGATTTGACAAAAAACTTTCTAATTGGCCAGGCACGTTTTTTCCACACATTTAGCGTGCAAAGAATTTCGGGAGGAGTCTGAAAATAAGACTTAATTCAAAACAGCACGCCTGATGATAAAAAGATGTTTCATTCAAGATAACAGCATGTCTTGATAATTGGCCATAATATTGTTGTGCAATTCCACAAAGGTGGAAATGCGTATTTTTCCATGTTTGTAACACAGTTTGAAACCTAAAGAAGACAGCAGGAATTCAATAAAAATTCAATAGAAATTAGTTGAACAGTAAAGTGAGCCCATTATAGCAGGCGTAACAAACGCGTGCGAGTAGTGTTTGTTTCGCCCGCCTTTTAATAATTCCAGTCATTCAAAAGATCTCGGTCGCAGCCCCTCGGTTTGCGGTAGGAAAGTGGGCAGATTTATCATCCCAACGTAAATTATGAGAAAACAAAACCACTGAATTACCGAAGCTTGCAGAGAAAATGTGCCCGGCACTCGTGATATTTTGTGTTTACTTCAGCGTCGGAGTTAATTCTTCTTAACGAACTGATACTAAACCACAGCTGGTCGGGAAGGTGCACGCTGATCATTCTCCCTCGAAACCTCATTTGTTGAAATTAATAATCATGCTAAAGCTTTCGAAAATTTCGTTTGTTGTAAGTAAGAACCGAATGTCATAGCTATCAAATCGAGAGGTTCGGCTTGGATGGAACAATGGACTACAAATAGTTTGTGAAACAAGTGAAAAGATGTTACCACAAAGCATTTTTTTAAAAAAAAGGTCGTTTTGCGGAAACCGAAAAATTATTTTCCTAAAATAGGTACAACACTCACTACTCCGAACCAGCTATTTAGCAGGGTCCTTGTGTGTGCTACAAGCTAGAATATACGATTTGTTGTGCTATTTTTTTCTTCTTTTTTATTCATTAGTGTTGTCGACAAGATTGAGGGCTGGTCGACCTTTTCTCCACCATGTAGTCTCCAAATATATTCTTTAAGGTAAAATATACGTGCTATTTCAGAGTTACTGGGAGGGAAAATATAAACACCGTGCAGCACAACGGATACAAAGGAAATTAAGGGGCGGGAGATTGGAAATTTCTTAAAGTCGGGCTCGGCTAACATATATTAACACATTGACCCTAGAGTAAAAAAAAATTCCATTGCTTTTCTGCTAACTTAAAATTTAAAAAAAATTCAGCTCAAGTTAACAATTATGACAAACACCAAGACGAAACCTAACACAGTGAATGAAAACGAAGAGAAATCCGTTTCTATTTTGAATACGAAACTACGTCAGTTAAGTTTTTATCATCAACGAGTGGTTTTGCAAGGACTGAATGTGATACTGTTTTGATTCGGCAAGCACAGACCACACGCTCTACTCCTTGTCAGTAATGAGCGAGCGTGTTAGCAGACAATTGAAGGCAGACGTCTGTAAGATCTGTTGGACGTACTAAAATTAAAATTGTCACATGGTAAAATCTTCCTCATAAAACTCGAGTTGAACGCTGGCAAGCTTCTTAAGCAAAGATTACAAAAAATACACACATTCAGAAAGAGCACAAATAAATCAAAAATAGTTCGGAGGTTCAAATAAAAGGCAAAACATATAAAATCAGACACATCCTTTCCCAATTCGAATGGTAATTTGGAAAACATTTGAGGAGTTTTGAAATCTGAAGACTAAATAGCCGTTTGGTTTACGCACCAGGGCCGTGCTAAGAACATTCTAAGAACATTCACTGGAAGTACAACGAACAGAGAAGACGTTAAAAGCGTATTGAAATACTCCGAAACAAATCAGCCTCTGGGTTTTGCTTTAATGCATTCAACAATTTGCACCACAAACCGGATTTTTTGCCAATACAGTTTAATGACATTTGAAACCACTTTAACATTTCTAGTGATGAGCGCTAGTAAAGTAGAATTTGCCAGTTTTTCAAATTATAAAAAAAAGAAAAAGAAGTTCTTTTGTAAAAGATCTTTAAGGCGTTCGCACTCAAAATTTCACGCTTAAAGTTCTATTCCTTGCTAAGCACTTGAAATATTAGCAAGGTGTTCATGTATACACCGTTTAATGGTATAATCGCTAAACATGAAACCTTTTTTTCCCATTCGAATCAGTTGCCAGAGCTGGTACACGACTCAGTCACTGAAGTAGTTTGGAATGGTAATTTTGTGCGCAAAGATCTGCTCTCAAATTACAAATCTTAAGTATCGAAACTGTAGAAAACGTTGCGTTTGAGCGATGTTTTAATATGTTTATCTGTGTTGCAAATACAACATTCGAGTAACAAAATAAACATATAATATAACTGAATCTAGTTCCTTACCTGAGAATCCGTAGACATAAACAAAAATAGCGACTAGCTTACAGATTGTAGATCGAGTGTTCGCCATCTCAGATGTGACACACTTGCATTTCTGATTCTCGCTTTTATAGTACACAGCTGAAACAAAATCAATTTCCGATATAGAGAAATATTCTTCTCAAATTATAAACAAAGCACATGTCAATAATAAGACACCCCGTCTGCTCTGAAAGTCCGGATAAACTCCCCCAGTCGCAGGACTCAGCCTTGAGCCCACGTTTAAAATCAGTTCGAACTGAACATAAAGGTTTTCTACACTTTTTTACCCTTAATTGATATGTAGCGACATACATGAATAATTGGCAAGGACACAATTCAACAAGCCGAACTAGATATATGGTTTGAAGCACATACATTGTTATCTTTCGATATTCCTTTAAAGAATAAAAACAATGACAGAACGTGCCCTTATTTTGCATTCAATGAGTCTCCGTTAGTGTGTGGTACAGCTCTCTGTTGACTTCTATGCAAAAGATGCATGAAAACAGATTAACACTTGTAGTGTAGGCCGGCTGAAACCGTGAAGTGCTGTGGGTGAGAAGTTTTATTCTTTTATGGCGGTTATCTTTGACTCGACACCATTTTACTTTCATTAAGTACATTTAAGTCCGTGGCTAGTTGTGAGAAAGACATACAAAAGAATGGACTTTTGACCGCTGTCACGAATCAACCCACTTTAAAGCTACAAATTCTGACGTCACTCTTAAACGTGGAAAAAAGCACAAACACGGCGAAGCCTGTTGCTTCCATATTACTTAAGAGAGTAATTTTATTGTAATGAAAGTAACTTGAATAATGGCTATCAAGAAGTGAAAAATGCTTTTAAACGGCTTGATGAGAAAAGTTAAATTTTGCATATCTGTTTCCACAGGTCGAATGAGTTGTAAGAAAAACGAAAGTTCACTGACTAATTGTACTTAACATTCACCTGTTTTTAGCCGATTAACTAATCCGAGACTGGTTCAGTGATAATTGGATCCATATTAAGATTCTAGCAAAAACATATGTTTTGGAAAACTAAGAAACAGCGTGGAAAAGCAATTATCAGATTCTTAACGGTAGAAATAAAAAAAAACTTTCCTTGCATGACGAAACTTTACAGATCCGTAAGTTGCATTGGTGACGCGTCAGTAAGTGAATATGGCAGGATATTTTTGATTTTTGATTTTTTCAAACTAGAGAAAACAGATCATTCTTGTTGGCAAATGTTTTTAGTTAATGCTATCATTTTGTTGTTAAATCAGTATAAAAACAATCTTCTTTTATGACTACCGCATTCACTCATTGTTATACCATTCTTGGAGATTTGTAAGTTAATGATTTCAAACCTGTATGATTTTGATTGTAAATACAGTTTGCTATCTAGTACCAAACTTTTCGCGTCTTTTTGTCATAACACACAATACATCACAGCACCGAACGATCTTCACAGGCACATAAAGAAGGAAAACAAAACCCAAACACATTTTAAAACAAAGATCATTTGTTGTTTAAAAATTTTTGCTGCACTTAAATCATGTATTAAAAATATAAAGCAATACCGTGTTAGTAGTTGCTATGGCAACCAGCACTTCGTGCCAGCCAGCATCGCTTTGAAGCGGCTGCATGATTTATAGATCTCCCATATTTTATGCCAAATATTCCCAATTTCTTATAATTAATCCCCATTTAACCTGATCATGAAACAATTAGTTTAGATATTTAGACGAAAACGAAATACGCTGTCGATGACAGCATGTGACACAGGCGCAACAGATTTAGTTATACTTGTAGCTCAATAAGCAGAAAATCAATTACACAGGAGGCCCAAGGAGGAAAAGTTGGAGTTGTGTGCAGAGGATAAGCGTGGCGATCGATCGATTTATTATCGACGGACAGAAATAGGTCGCTACTTCTCTGACTGCATGTACACCAGAAGTCTGAGATACGTTTTCTTGATTAACCCTTCGACTACTGAGCATTTTGGGACCGCAGTCTTGGCAGCGCGATTTTAAAATCAAAACATGTTTGCGCAGATTGCAAATCAGTTATTAGAATTTAAATTTTCTATTACAAAGTATAACAAAACGGAAAAAAATTTATTCGTACAAAACAAGTTTATAACGTGGTTCAACATTTTCGCTTGTTGTCTCGAACGCAATCGCTAAGTTTTGAGTTTACTGATTTGTAGACAAACGACAGACAATGTTTACCTACGGTAAAACAACAAAAGATAAGTGTTATCAAAAACAACATCCAAAATGATAGAAAAGAGATGTTGAACTTCACGAAAATCGACGTCTGTCGTTGTTTCGAAAGCGCGACTCGAAAATCGAATTGCTTGAACTTGCTTTCCTTTTTTTTTGCTTTCGCAGTAGACACTTTCGAAATAATGCGAATTCACAAAATAGACTTTTTACATCTCGATTTCGTAAGAAAATATTCGTTGACAAGTAATCGGCGACCGCAGTTATAACATAAACACACCAACAACAAAGAGGCTGCTCGCAGTCTAAAGAAATTCCGACACGGGGGGTCCTTTGTCTCGCAGATCTGTTTGTCTCCGCGATAACAAGATCTATGAGATCATTGTCAAATATTTTTGGGAAGAAAAATAATGCCAAAGGATTTTCCGGAACAGGGACTTGTATTATCGTGGTAAAAGCATCGAAAGGCAAGGTCTTAGAGGGCAAATCCGCACGTGCTTGTTCTATTCTCATGTAATTCATTTTCGTCGGCTTCGTACTCACTTGTTTCAGTTTTCTCAATCTTCTTTCTAGTCGACTGAAACACCGGTTGAAACATCTTCATCTAATTTCCTCGCATCTCTATCGAAAGTTTTATTGTTTTCCTAATCGTTTTCGCCAAGAATTAATCGAAACTCGTCATGCCGCCATGACGTTCAATACTTACAATAGGTAAAATTATTATGCGCCGTAGTTGTAATTTGATTGGCTGTTCATTGTTTTTTAAAAGAAGAAAAAACAATGGAAACAAATTTTACACTCTGTAGGGGAGAGGCCAAAGATTGGCACCGTCTCTGGATGGCCGATTTAGGCAGTTTCAGGAAAAGCAGAACATTGCTTCCTGGCCGTTTAAGGCTGTTTCAGGAGCCGAAGGACTAAACAAAAATAATATTCTTTAAAATTCATGTCGGTTGTCACCCGGTGTCTCTTTTTCTCTATACGTGATTCCGAGAAACCAGCAACTTGTGTAAGTGGCCGGAAAAAGACAACAAAACTTCCCAGTTCGTCGCTGCTTGTGCTAGGAACGCCTGCTACAAATGGACGGTTACTTCGCATGACGTAGTGGCAAAAGGCCCCATAAGGCTTTTCGGCGCATCAAATCAAGTTAGCAAAATCGTTAGGTCGGTTACTGCATCTCAACAAAACATGTTTTTGGGTGACTAACAGAAAGGGCATTGCATGTAACTTTTTGTAGGCATCAGTACGTTGCGACAAAATGATTATTTTAGTTAAATTTTACGAAGGCTGTCTGTTAACACTTGCTATTGTAATCACACTAAGCATAAACATAATCATAACAGTAGTCATAACCATAAGACCAGTTTTTTGGGCTTAACATAGAGTTTTCAAAACATCGACTTTCTTTACTGACGGAAGTTCTGCCGTACGTAATGGCGGAATTTTCCTTTTCCTTGAAAATTTCTGATAAAAGGAAAGACTGTAATTCGGCCGTCAACTAACAATTTCTAATACTGAGTAGAAGTGAATGTTGTTTTGTTTCAGTTATTTTTGGCACGTCCGACGTTAGCAAAATGGCAAGCTCTAAACGCTAGTTATATATAAACAGAAATTTGATACACCGCCGGATCCGGAGAGCGTAAATTCGTGCAAACTTTTGATCAAACCCCGTATGGAATAACATTTTCGAGACAAGAGCATTGGGTGAGAAACCCATTTACACCCATTCTTTTCTCTCCGCCGGTCAGCGGCCTTTCACGATAGCCTCGCTCTGGCGCCCTTGTTCCGCCTTTGTGTTAGCGCTTGAAATCACCATATCATGTATTCTCTCTTCGATTCGAAATTCTCGCACGAGACTTTCGTAGATCGGCACATGGCGAGAATTTTGTAGTAAGATTCAACGCGATCAGAACTGATTCATTATTAATGTTTTGAAACAATTATTATTCAGACCTTAAACTTCATGATCAAAAAATTTCGGACATATTTACCAATAAGTTTCGGACAACTTTTATTATAGAGTTATTAATTACTAAGAAACTATTCTTGTATTTGTAACATAGACAAAAATTATTAGGCTCCAGTCATTTTTTCAGGCATAGTACCAACTTTAAAACTAAACGTTAAACAGCAAGTTTTGTGATTTCGTAATCAGCTATGACGTAAAGGTAAAAAAAAATATGTGTTATTACTCAAAGAACAGTTGTGTTAACTGAGATTTTTGCAATCGATAAAATAGCACGTATTTCATCTCCAAAAATCGAGATGAGAGGGGACAGCTGGACCCAAGACATTGCATTGAAGAATGAAAATTCGAATCAAAAGCCTAACTGAAAGATTTTGTAGGTAAAAAAATGGTAAAGTGGTGCATTTATATAGCGCCTTTTCCAAATGAATGCTCAATGACCCTTTACAATGGTCAGTTTACCCCCAGCGGACCGGAAGCATATAGACGCCTCAGGCAGCCACTTCAAAGCGGTCCTTGTTTACCGATCCCGGAAGAATGGAAAGCTGAGTGGTCTTTAGCGGGAAAGAAGGTCGTCCAAGTATTCAACTCTCGACCAGGCCGGGGATCGAACCGGGGACCTCAGGATTGGGAGGCAGAGATCTTACCACTGCACCAATCCCTCCTCTATGGTATTGAATTATATATAGGTATTGAATTGAATATATAGTCAAGCCTACCTTGAACTTAGTTTTTTTTTGAGACTTTAAACCTAAATATATAGTGGCATTTGATTAAGAAGACATTGATTTGGTTAAATAGGAATGGTTGGAATCAATTTTTATCAACGCATTCAGGATATTACTTCAAACGCCGGCTTGCCGTAATCACTGTAATACGTTTTGCACTAACTTGCAAGAGGTTATTTTGATATGTTCTCATCTAATTCCAGGAACTTTAAGAGTCTCTTTTAACATTTACCTTCTTAAAAGTAAGCAGTAAAAGCTGTTGTAGAGTCCTCTCTAGCTCATAACCTTTTAAAAGCTTAGAAGATGTATTGGCGGGTATCTTTTCTAAAATAAGGTATTTTGCAAGCTAACGAGTACCTTTTCAGATATACTGTACTTTGATCTTCCCTTTTCTAACACGCTGTTAGTACAATTTAACTTTCTGGGCCAAGTTGTTCTAAGGTTGGTTAACTAGTTTAACTCCGGGTCAAGCCAAAATTCAAGCAGTACTAACTTCTCTAAGCAGAAAAGATTTATGGTTCTTACGAGATACTCCACGGAGAAAACTTGTCAATTCAAAAGCTGCAGCTCAGATCAGTCTTTGTAAGGTTGGAAATATGAACTGGAGTAGGTTAAAAATTTCACCCGGGTTAGTGCTGATATTAATCGGCCTTTGAATACTGAACCGGACCCTGGGGGAACTCCCTCGAGCCCCTGGTGATCCTTCAAACAAAGCACTTAGAATAATCACATTGCTCGCAACATAGTAAATTGAAATAACTTAGCAATTCTAAAATAATACCACTTGATATTCAACCGTGGTCCCCTGAAGTGTAGGTGACTAGTGAAATGTCTATTGCTAGGCACTGACACTGAGGGGGATAATTGTTTTAGTATAAGCCAAATTCATACGAGAGTTGGTGAATATCATGGAGGTTTGAACCAAATTGATTCATTTAAAATTTTCACGCGCAAGTAATAATGAAAATAAGAATCGATAGCGCGCGCTCACTATCATTGTTGTACTTCAGTTTCTTGAGATTTAGGGGTGACACCGTTTTCATCCTATTCCTGTGAATACTGGCAGACATGCCAACTTTCGTTGCCCATTTTGTATTGAGGATTAATGGCTGAGCGTTTACTTTTTGGGTTTTCCTTTTTCGAGACTGTCGCAAAACGAGTCACCATCGCCACCGTGTTCGTATAAAAAAGTGTTTGTTGTTGTTTCACTTATACATTTTTCTGATTTGAGAGATAAAACTGACGCCTACCTCAGCTCGAGGGATCGTAAAGCGGCCTCCTACAATTTCTGTACCGTTCTATACGCGGAGCTTGATAAATTCTTGTAGCTCTCTGCACGAACAACTGACCATCCAAGTTTGCCAAATGAGTCGGTGTCACGGCTTGCTATACAATCGGCCGTCCAGCTGCAGGTTGACAGAACTAGAAGATCAGAAGACGGATGCAGCCTTGCACGTCGTCAGACTGGCTGTGGAAAACGCAGACACCCACGTGATCCCTTCACGGGGGAGGGGGGAACACAGCCTTGGAGATTTGCCATGTAACACATATCACCAGTTAAACACTTTCGACAACAGTTGCTCAATTTATTGCATGCATGTAAATTATTAAAAGCTAAGACGATAAACGGGGTGAAAAGGGTTTTTCGGCAGACATAGAATTAAAATCTTTTCGAGTTGTCTGCATGGATTAATCCAGTTTACAAAGAACATTGTTTAAAATAACAACATCAATAACATTTTTTGCACTATTTTAACGTTGCATTATATCTAAACAAATGAATAATTTGGATCTAAAATCAGGTGACTGGGTCGTGCGTGACCCAAAGTAACTATAACGAGTCTCTAGTAATAAAAACTAACCGAGATCTCTGTAAGTTGTCCATGAGATTCGGCTACACTCAGCACAACACGATTCGCTCGCCCTGCAAGATGTTTTTGGAAACATTCGATTTAATATTTCTTGTTTTGATCCCCTGCTTTCACCCCCTCTTAATAAGCCTGCGTGAGCGTTCCCTACTATTTAATTCTTTTAATAGAGTCACTGTCTTGATAAATTGTGAGACCACAACACATTTCACTCGCTCGGCAAGGTGTTTTTGGAAACAATAAGCTTAATATTTCTTGTTTTGATCCCCTGCTTTCACCCCCTCTTGACAAGCCTGCGAGAGCTTTCTCTACTACTCATTTCCATCAACATCGATTCGATTTCGAAATAGAATATCGCGATTATATGTCAAAACTGCATCGGTTTGTTTCTTCCTTGTGTTTTGACGTTTAATCCGGCAATAACTTAGCTCAGTGATTTTTACTGCCCCATGCGGGGTTTTGCGCAGAAAACTCGCCCTGGATGGATCTAGTTTCAAATGAATACCAAACTAGGCTTGAAAAGATTTCTCTAAAAATAGATAAACCAATAAGCAAAAGTTTATTATGTTTGACAAATTAGAAAAAAATTTCATGCGCTATCCGTTTAAAAGGTGTGATTTGCCTTTTTGGACCAACCGATTGTTTTTGTCGAAAATGAATGCACAATTTTATCGTAACTAGGTGACTTTTTTCGAGCAAATTACGATTCATTCTTAAACTCTGAAAAAGAACAAAAGGCAATATTTAAAGCTCAGCACAGATGATTCACTTACATATCATAGAGTTTTTGCACTTCCTCCTAAACCCCTTATACGTCTTTTTAAACAATTTTAACTCTGTACTCTTTCTGCCGAGTTTTTGCTGAACAGCCCAATACCAGGTAAAAAACTCTTAAAATTTGTTAACTCCATAAAATGTTGAATTAACGCACATTTTATAAATCTACTTGTGAAGAAAAAGAAAATGAGTTTGTCCAAAAGAAATGAGGAAACCTGAAACTAAACTTTGGATCAGATAAAAGTATTTTTGTCAACTCACGGGATTCCGAAAACTTTGGATTGATCATAAGAACTGTAAAAGTTAAAGTTGGAACATGTATACCTATTTTACCAAAAACATTTTGCGTATTAATAACTGAACATTGCCAGTAGCAAAACTGGAACTTTACTCCCCGATTTTGTATCAAAAGCAAGTTTGCGTATTAATAATGAAAAATTGCCAGTAACAATACTGGAACATTATTCCCCGGTATTTTATCAAAAGCCAGTTTGCGTATCAATAATAGAACATTACTCCCCGATATCTTATCAAAAGCCAGTTTGCGTATCAATAACGGAACATTACCCTCCGATATTTGATCAAAAGCCAGTTTGCGTATCAATACTGGAACATTTCTCCCCGATATTTTATCAAAAGCCAGTTTGCGTATCAATACTGGAACATTTCTCCCCGATATCTTATCAAAAGCCAGTTTGCGTATCAATACTGGAACATTTCTCCCTGATATTTTATCAAAAGCCAGTTTGCGTATCAATACTGGAACATTTCTCCCCGATATTTTATCAAAAGCCAGTTTGCGTATCAATACCGGAACATTACCCTCCGATATTTTATCAAAAGCCAGTTTGCGTCAATACGTGAACATTTCTCCCTGATATTTTATCAAAAGCCAGTTTGCGTATCAATACTGGAACATTTCTCCCCGATATTTTATTAAAAGCCAGTTTGCGTCAATACTGGAACATTTCTCCCTGATATTTTATTAAAAGCCAGTTTGCGTATCAATACTGGAACATTTCTTCCCGATATTTTATCAAAAGCCAGTTTGCGTATCAATACTGGAACATTTCTCCCTGATATCTTATCAAAAGCCAGTTTGCGTATCAATACTGGAACATTTCTCCCCGATATTTCATCAAAAGCCAGTTTGCGTATCAATACTGGAACATTTCTCCCCGATGTTTTATCAAAAGCCATTTTGCGCATCAATACTGGAACGTTTCTCCCCGATACTTTATCCCAAGACATTTTGCATATTAATAACGGAACATTGCCAGTAACAATACTGGAACATTTCTCCCCGATATCTTATGAAATTATAAGCCAGTTTGTTTACCAATAATTGAATATTATATTTTGTTTCCACTTCCAAAGCCAGTTCCCACACCAATATAAAAAAAATGTGCCGGTTACACTAACCAAAACCACTTTGGGTATTAGTATGAAGTTGAACATATTGTACCCGGCTACCTTAACCCAGTTCTTTTTCTCCCTTAGTCCTTCCCTCTGAAGAAGGGGACTGGAAGAGAAGGAGGGAGGGTG
>JAOBAT010118634.1:0-29335 GCA_026413305.1 Hydrozoanthus tunicans
GAAAGTAAGAGTTTGGATTTAGCTTCATATTTCTTAAAATTTGAATTCTTAGATAAAAGTTTGGTTTTTGTAAATGTAAGGGGGGTTACTTTGTGTCTTTTTGGTTTTCCAATTCATTTTAGTTTCATTGTGATTTCAGACCAGCAAAAATCATTTTCCCCTTCGTTACACCATTTTTATTAAAATACAAAATCGATTATAATTTATGCTAATTTATTGAAATAAATTTTACCAATTTTAGCAAAAAAATGTTTTTCAGTTCTTGTGCATATGAGATTTGTAATTTGGATCTCTTTTCTGTAAACTTTTAAGTGCTCATATTTTTGTCCATAATACCATGGAATGCCCCACTTGCAGAATTGCATGACCATGAGAGAAAAGCCACCCACTGATAATGTAATGCTACAAGAAATAGATACATTGAAGCCATGCAAAACCAGTAGAGAGTAGCTAAATCGGCTTTAGATGAGGTAGTACATTCAACTAAAATATAAATCATTCTTTGTACCTGTCAATAAATGCTCATTCATCTTCCGCCTTTCAACTGACATGATAAACTAAATGTATAAAAAGTGAAAAAAAAAATTCTGTGACCAATACAACTAATAAGATTGACCTGGCTGGACTAGGTTTTTTTCTACAGTAGCACTTTGAACACAGGCAATAAACACGACTTACACTAACTTTAATAGTAAACTATAAATTACATTTAAGAGTTGTGTAACTCTAATAAACAGGAAAGACTCAAAAATACACACCAAGCCTAATCTAACTAAAGCTATAGAACATAACTCGCGGCTTGAGTTTTCTAACCTGTCCCTTTTTCCCATATGGCTGTACACTCTGTCTACCACTACGAGAGTGTATCATCCTTGAATGCATTGAGATTCCACTTGACACAATCTTAAGAACAAAACAGGAGATGCTGTATAAATTAGTAATCCTACATAAAATACTGAATAATTAGCATAGTCTATTTTCATGAGATTAGAAAAAGTCAACGAGTATTGTAATGAACAATATTTACTTCTTCAATAATTCTCATCAAAAATGGAGTCTTAAAAAACATGTGTTTAAGTCTCTGTAAAGCTTATTTTTTTAAGTTTCAGATGAAAAGTAGAACCCTTTAATGATAGTAATTTTCAAAAATAAAACCTTTTCTTGCCATTCCTGTAACATTTTTTAGATTTGAAGCGTACAGTGATGACGTAGCAGGAGGCATGTAACGTAGCTCAAGGCATGAAGCAGAGCCAATCTTTTTTATCTCAAAAACTCAATTCTGGCTACAATAGTCACATTGTTATAATTTTAATCAATGAATTGTTCCCTTGAAATTGTTTGAAACAAAAAGTTTATGATATTTCTTAACAGAATTATATTTCTTTAAAAAAAAAACCACCTAACTCACTGTTGCTACGTCACAGGTTACCAGTCCCCAGCCTGCTCGGTCAAAATTTACCTTCCAATCTTTTGGGATTAAGAAGCATACTTAGACTTGGAGATTTTCTTTGGTTATTTGAGTTTTGAGTTCACAGATGACAACAGTTTTAATCCAAAAAGTAAAAAATTAAGCTTGATATAGGAACTTTAAACATATTCAACAATGAAGAAAGACCATAAGAATTGTATATTTTATAATAAATATTAATCTATGATGATGATTTCAATAATTATATGAAACTCAACAATTATAACAACAAATGCTTGTAAACACACACTCACCGGTCCCTCAGCATTGACGGTCTTGAGTGCATTAGCCCCTCTGACAGACAGAGCCAGGTTTACACTTCGCCCTTTTACAAACTCTTGAGTTCGAGGATCTGAAGTTTGGCAGAACAGAAAGAAAAGAACTGTGAAATGAAGTTAACTCAACATGATCTATAAGTATCTAGGGGGGGAGGGGTACGGTAACACATTAATAGTTCAAGTAAGAGACAACTGTTTGAGCTCTTGAGAAAAATGGACAAAGCAAAATTATCCAATAAGTTGTTAAATTTATATTATAAATCATTCTGTAATACAGTACCTACTGCAAGCCAGCCACTAATGATCAAAAATTTATAACATCACAAGCCAGGCCTATCATTCTTCTTTTTTATGTCAAATATAATTTCATTCTTTGTTGCAATGTAAAATATTTAGCTTTGTTGTACCCCACATATACCAAAACATCTCTGATTTCAATGGTACATTGCACTGATTATAATACACAGCACAGAAAATGTCAATATCTTTGTAATACACATGTGGAGCCTGTCAATATAATCTCTCTTTTTTCTTTGGATTGTTTCTTTGCTTCCTTGGTTATTGAGATGTCTTGTGGGTGGGTGTTACATTTTACTTTTTTTATAATTACTGTGGGGGGGGGAGAGGGGAGTCTATTTTGTCACAGGGATTAACACAAATATTATAAGACATACTGTCAGTGTTATCAGTAAATCTAACCAGCCATGAGGTATATAACCAGTGCAGGAACTCCACTACATAATTTTACACCGAGTCCCACGAATCCTTAAAATTCTGGTCAGGAGTACCCAGTAGCTTTGAAGGAGTCCCATAAAAACTGTATTTATGACAGTAAGTTTTTTAATCTGTGTCACAGCGACACATCAAAAGTTCAATACTTTATTCTAGGGAAAGTAGTTTGGGTAGTAATGCACAAATGTTACATTAACTAGTTTTCTAACTCGGTCAAAACAAAAGAATGCAGCAACCTGTTGTTGTTCCTAGCGTCCTGTTGTTCCTCAGGCACTTTCATCCAGTGTCTGTCATTTTCAAAGCCTCAAATTGATTTTATAAGGAAATTATGATCAAAATGCAGATGTTTGGTTTTTGGACCAATATAATCCAAATTCTGGAGCATTTTTTGAATTATCACTCATTTAAAAAGCAATATAATTTTGAGCTAAAAAAAAGTCAATCTGAACCATTTAGCAATGTTTGTTTTCTTACTTGTTTTGTAACTGCTTTATCAGAGTGCAGAGACTGGAAACAGTTGCTCTATTTCCTACGACAGGGTGCCTTGTCATTTTGTTTTAGCTGGTTAGAACAGTGTCAATGTACTGTAATCCCTGCAGTGCCAGTTGACATGAGAGATTGTAAGTACACTATGCCTCAAGATTTTACCTTTTCTGCCTTCATAGAGCTCTACTTTAAACCCTCGCTTTGCAAGAAAACATGAGCACAATGCTCCAACCTGTGACAAAATTAAACAATAAATTTGAAAAAGAAAAAGTTTGTGTTTGTACAGACTTACACAGCCTGCAAGCTTCTTCAAAGCAGAAGATTTAAAACTACATAACTGATCAAAAGTTAAACCTTTTAATCAAAAAGGGGGTGCATAAAGAAAGCTACTGTAAAAAGCATGAAACATGTTTAAGAATACCTTTTTGGTAATTGATTTTGGCCAGCATATTATCTAATCTCATCAGAGACAACAATTTAAAGGGAACTGAACTCTAAAATCAACATTTTTTATATGAAAACCTTCAAGATGTTGAGACACATCTTAAAGCTATTTTTGTGTCATGCTGATTTTCCGAGAAATTCTAGTTTGTATATGAACGTTTCGGTTAATTTAGGGTCATTGAGCATGGGTGCTTCTCCACTTACCAGTGATAAATGAAGGTAACATGTGACATAGGTTATGGGGAGCGAGCAAGCACTTGAACTGTTTTCGTTGTCATTAGCTCGCTTACACAGTCAAGAGTGAAGGTTACAACTTAAGTTGTGTGCAATATTTCACTCAAATAATGATTTTTTTCAGGCTGAGGCAATTCTTACCCATATCTGATGTCATAGCCTCACTCTCTCTTCGCTTAACCCCTATTTTTAAGCCACCGGTACAATGCGGAAAGTAACATGTTTTAAACTCAAATTTCCAGGAAAGTTAGCGTGATACGAGAAATTGTTTTTAATATCTTTTTTACACTCAGTTAAAAATTTTGTTTGTTTGACAAAAGTTGATTTTAGGCTTCAGTTCCCCTTTAAGGGAATCTTGTAAAGTTGAAATTAAGCACCTCAACATTGTGTGTTTCAATGTGAGATGGCTATTGCCTGTTATCCTAAAAATCAGGCAAGTATTTCCTTAATAAGAAAACCTGTTCTAAGGAAGGACAGAGGAGCATGCAAAAGCTCATGCAGTAGCAAAGAGGGAGAAACAATTCAAGAATTCCTAGTTATGAATAGTCAATCTGGGCATCCTAAAATTGGTTTGACAAGGCTTAACCCTCATTGGATTTTAAGAAGAGGAGGGGGGTTCAGTGGACATTAAGGAAAAATACGCTTAACTGCGTATAACCATGCATATACCCTTAACTGCAGAATACCCTGCCACTACGATAATTTATTACTGCGCATTCCTCGTTCAATAAAAATAGATGCGCGTTATAATCAAGAACAAAAGATTGTACTAGGTGGCAGGGTATTCTGCAGTTGCTCCGCACGCACGCTCTCCTAAAAACTCAAAAGTCATTTGACGATTGTGGAGGGTTTCTACCAAAAACTTTTCATTTTACTGCCTATTAAACGAACATAAAACTAGCCATATTCAGAGAAAACAAATATACGGTCAAAAGACAAACTAAACCTACCAAACCACCTCCAACAATTACGACTTTTCTGTCTGAAGACGAATCTGGCGCCATTTTGTAAATCGAATAGTTAGTTATGTAATTGCACGACTTGGGGACTAGAACGAGTTTGGTTGCGCGCATGACGCTACAGCTGGTTCGTCAGAAAATTTAAAAGTGTCCGAAAAATTTAACCAAATTTCTAAACGTAAGTTTTAAACGAAAGTTTTAAAATATGCTTTAATAATTGTAACTACTGATTTTAAAATATCACAAGATTTCGAAGCGCGGTATGTAGATAGATAAATAGTTGTAGACTGCTTTATTCGCAGTGGAAATACTTGAAACATTACATTCCTAAAGCCATTTTTTAGAATGGTTAACAATCTAACAATGAAGTAAATAAAGGTTCGTACTTCAATCGTTCTTAACATCACGTACCTGTTAAAAACAATTAAAGATATATGGTGAAAATAAACGAGTTGTATTGCAACCTTCAGTCGCCATTAATGACGTCAGAAAACTATTTTTATCTTAAATGTTGAGGTCTGTTTTCTTACTAAGAAAGTCTGTACGTAAATCTTTGTATTTTGTACAGTTGAAAACCATGTGCTCCTCTGTTTCAATTTCTTGTTCGTAACAATGAACACAAAGTTTGTTTTCTACTGGGACTTTCACATTTCCATACCTTCCAAATTATAACTGCAAATTCTAAATTTGGTAAAAGTTGTTCTTGTCGGGGGTGGAAGCGGAATCTTTTCAGTATGATAATTCGTGACTCCCAGATACTTTTCGACCAATGGTTCATGATTCAGTTACAGAATTTCTTCATGATTCATTATTCACAGCCTGCGAGATGATGTGATTCATGATTCCTTCACATTTTTTGAATGAAAATCAAGTTTTCTTGATGTGGATAGTTTATCTTTCCAGAATTTAACACAGGTTTCAGTTTATATTATATAGAGCTAACATTTGTTTGATATTTGTGTGAAAACCTGATTTGCTTTTGTTTGACAACATTTCAGATAGTTTAAAAGCCTGTTTGGCTACTGGGAGTTTTCTGGCAACTTATTCATTCGTGCACTGAAATGTACTTGATTGTTCGTAAATCAATTAGTAACTTTAAAGGAAATCTACCTAATTCAGCTCTACAAGCAATGTTTGTCTCTCTGTTATTCACTCTAGGAGCTATTTGCAGAAACGTAAGTGAGCTTTTTCGATAGGACTTTTTTCCCAAGTTTCAAAACTATATTTTACAAGTGTGCTCCACAGACTTCACATCCGTAAGACAGAATTGGAACAATCATCGTTTCAAAAAGTTTGTTCGCGTTTTGTAGCTAATTGCTTAAGATTAACACAATGCATGAGAATGATAAAAAAAACGTGTAGCTGCTGTAGAGCTTTTTCTTTTGCTTGCAGTTGGTTTTCTGCAAAGTTTCCTGTAGAAGAGATTTTGACTCCTAAATAGGTAAGATTTATTTATAGTTTCCAGTTGCTTGTCGTTTATCAAAAACTTGTTTTGTTTTATTTTTTGACGACTTTGTGCTGAATATCGTGACTTTTGTCTTCTTTTCGTTTACTGATAATTGCCACGTATTGCAAAAAGACGCAACAGCATTTATACAATTCTGCAATCCAACTTTTGGTTTTGAAAACAAGATTAAATCGTCAGTGTATAAAAGTGTCTTTAGTTTTGTTCCGTTCGGTAGTGTAAAATTATCTGTCAAAGGGTCAGTAGCTACGTGGTTTGGTAAATCGTTCAGTTGTAAGTTAATAGGACAAGGAGGGCACTCAAAATGCTCTCCCCTGTCGTACTGCGCGCATAGGGAAAGTAAGCAGTTCTCTTTGTACCAAGTTTTATGGGCTTCTTATTTTACTATAAAAAAACTGTATGAAACAAAAAGTGCGCTCATTTTTGTTGGTGTTTTGTAAATCAGTACAACTACAACCGGTTAAATTTTATTGATAAATTGAACTTTTTCAATAGTTATATTTAGCTAGTGTCATCGTTTGTCCGAAGTTTACGGGTAAAAAATGTCCGAAAGTTTTTAGTCCTGTTCTAAATTTAAATGTCCAAACTGAGTTTAAGGTCGAAACACTTTTCGTAATTAAAGAATACCCTGAGGATTTATGGCTCTCTGTCACGAGGCCCGTCAGAGTAGCTTCACCTTCGATAACCATTACTTTAATGAGATTCAAGCCGGGGGTTCAAGAAGCGGATTCAATTATTGTATGCTGCCAGTTAATTTGGTTTTTACTATTATCAACAACTAATTTACTATACTGATTCGGAAGAATAAACAAATGTATTGTAGACGCTATTTTTATATATAAGAACAACTTTATAAGAACAACGATGCTCAGATTGGCCAAAATTTAAGAACAAATTGAGTACAAGCTGAGGCTCGGGGCCCGATAGCTGTTTTGAAACTTTACCGAACTTCGACATTTAACTTATAGCTAAGCAATACAGAAATGGTTTGCAGTTTCGCTCTTTTAATCAGCCATTGCTTCAAACTATTTGCAGTACACGTATATATACTTACCCTGAAGTTAGTTCTTACAATTTGTTTTCCAGTACAAGTATTGCAGTACCTTAGGCTTAGTTTTAATTCGATTTTAAAAATCACACTTAGAAACTGGAATAATAAGAATATTACTCCCTATATTGGGGTGGTGAGTATGATCGGCCGTCGTATTTTTAGGGGTAAAACTTGCCAGTCCAGTATTTTTTAGGGGTTCCTAAAAGAAACCTTGTGTTAAACCAAGAGCCTGTTGTTTTTTTAGGGTTTAAAAACGTGAAGCTATTGGACTGCTTGCAGTATCGTGTTTTCGCAAACGTGCGTACTGAACATCTAGAAGTTCAGACAAAAGTCCTTCGGCGAATGTTCTATTACGCGCGTGCCTTTATTAACTGCATATTGCGTTCAGCGCAACACAAAGGGACTCTAATACCCAGAAAAAATTTTCAGATCTCAATTGATATTTTTGGGGGTAATTTTAAAAACGAGAGGTATATTTTAGGGATGGAACTTTTTATCCCTTGATATTTTTAGGGTATCTGGGGGACTTTTCCGACGGTTACCCCCTACCCTTTTGACCCCGAAGAACCCCCCCCCGGCAAATATTCTATCACTCATCGAAAGTTTTTTCACAACCCACTCGTCCTTGGAAGGGCTTAGAAAATTATTGCTTTCAAAGGTGCAAGTAACGCCAATTATTTCATAAATTTCCATTCCACTTTTGTTCGAAACAACAAAACAAACAAAAAAGCCATTAGTGGTTCTTTCTAAATATGAAAAGAGCCCTGAAGTTTTACAGCATATAGGCGCCACACTGTCTACCGGGGCTCGTTGTGTACGGTGCAAAAAACTGAAAATCCATGTAAAACAAGGCAGTGTATACAGACTTCGGAATGATTCCCGACTGGAAATGTTTTCTCAAGTCTCAAGTCTTAATTATTTTCTAACAAACAAATGAAAAGGATTCAGTCGGCCACCAAATGAAGTAATCCTTGGTCTTAAGTAATGGTTGGCCATGTACTCCATGTTAATACGCGGCGACATGGAGTTTGTACTTCCTTTGTAGCCCAAACCCGGTCTGTATTGTTATAGCATTGTTAACAATGTGCCGGCAAAAATCGGGCAATTACTTGTTATATTGTAAGAGTACAAATTACTTGATAAGGTGATATAATAAAGTATAACAATCCAGTTCGGCACGTTTCCTTGATACAGATTTCAATGCAGCGTTTACAAGAAACCAGGAAAATATTCCACACACTGGAAATGAGTAATCAAAACTAAGTGAAAAAAAATTGCATCTTGGGAGACTTGCACAGAGCTAAACGAATTGCCTTAAATTTCCACCACGAGGTGCAAAATATCAAGAAGAAATACCGTGAGGCCGGTTACCCAGATCGTTTCATAACAACAACCATCGACAATTTTATCCAGAAAATGTCTAATGAAGATAACGAAGACGAAAAACTGATTCCAGATTATTTTTTGAAGACCGAAAGAAAGTTTTCTGTGAGTTGCCTTTCTGCAAAAAGAACGAGACTCTATGCGGCAAGTTTATAAACAAATTGTTACAAGATACAAATTCCAATTCGTTGTTATTTGGCAAACCAGGAAAATAAAGAGCCTTTTTAAAATAAGACACAAATCACCACCCATCCCAAGTGATTTATCGTGGCCTATGCTCGTGCGGAGAAGAATGGGTGAGAGAAACAAAAAGGAACTTGGAGGTGCGAATCGCCAAACACAGTGACGTCAAGCAAAAACTGAACCGGCCGGCAAGCAATCCATTTTCAAATACATGTATTGCAGTACCTTAGTCTTAGTTTTTTTTTTCGATTTAAACCACATAAAGAAATAAGAACAAATTAAGAACAATTTGAGGCTCGAACCGCCAAAAAATCAAGAACAACGTAACGAGCCTCGGCCAAATTTACTGGTTCTTATAAAAAAATCGTGTAACTAAACGCGCTGCAAAGGGGCCTAATGTACATTCAACCAGGTTCTGGGTTCTTTTACTGATATATTTTTACTCAGTTCAGATTGGCACTGATCTTTCACGTTATCCTGACTCTTGCAAAGGCATCTGTATAGTTTAATACATGACTGACTGTAGAACTGAATGCTGAGTGATAGCTACAGTGGCTACCTTCATGTTTTAACTTGAGTAAACGATAAGGAATTCTCTTACAGAGTTTAATCAGAAAGTTTTCTTTTGTTTTCCTCCTCTTCCGCTTTCAAATAGCAACACTTGGGTTGACCTAATACGTTCGTAAACAAACTCGCTAAAATTTCTGTTCTCGTTTTTCATACATTCTACATTTGGTGTTCGTATTCTACGGGTCACGCCGGATCGCGCTAAAGCTGGATTAGCATGTTTCTCGATAGCTTGGTCCTCTCAGAGAAATCAGGACGCTATTGTTTGTTTTCCCCCATAAATGATTGAGTTGTTTTGAAGTGTATCCACTTTTCGACATTAAAAGCTGTCTTAGATAAAATGCACGATACTTTCAGATCTACCGGCTTATTATCGGCATCTCATCGCCACAGTCAATGAAAACATTTTAGTTTCTAAAACTTAAAAGCATAATCTGATAGGCTACCGCAATATATTGTTGAGTTCTTAGAATGTTCTAACCAAGAAAAGAACTTATCCAAGAGCAAATGATTAACAGGAATGAAGCAAAATGGGCTATAAACGGTTTGATTGCAAATATTCTCGGGAAGGGGACGGGAGGGGGGGGGGGTTACTCCCTTTATATTGGTTGGTAAGTATGACCGTCGTATTTTTAGGGGTAAAACTTGCCAGTCCAGTATATTTTAGGGGTTCCTAAAAGAAACATTGAGTTAAACCAAGAGCCTGTTATTTTTTAGGGTTTGAAAACGTGAAGCTATTGGACTGTTTGCAGTCCCGTGTTTTCGCAAACGTGCGTACTGAACATTTAGAAGTTCAGACAAAAGTCCTTCGGCGAATGTTCTATTACGCGCGTGCCTATATTAACTGCATATCGCGTTCAGCGCAACACAAGGGAACTTATCTACCCAGTGAAAAATTTCGGAACTCAATTGGTATATTTTGGGGTAATATCAAAAACGAGAGGTATTTTTTAGGGTGGGAACTTTTTATCCTTTGGTATTCAGTTTAGGGTATTTGGGGGACTTTTCCGACGGTCACCCCTACCCTTTTGACCCCGAACAACCCCCCCTGGCAAATATTCTATCACTCATCGAAAGTTTTTTAACAACCCACTCGTCCTTGGAAGGGCTTAGAAAATTATTGCTTTCAAAGATGCAAGCAACGCCAATTACTTCATAAACTTCCATTTCCACTTTTGTTTGAAAGAACAAAACAAACAAAAAAGCCATTAGTGGTTCTTTCTAAATATAAAAAGAGCCCTGAAGTTTTACAGCATATAGGCGCCACACTGTCTACCGGGGCTCGTTGTGTACGGTGCAGAAAACTGAAAATCCATGTAAAACAAGGCAGTGTATACAGACTTCGCAATGATTCCCAACTTGAAATGTTTTCTCAACTGTTACCAATTATTTTCTAACAAACAAATGAAAAGGATTCAGTCGGCCACCAAATGAAGTAATCCTTGGTCTTAAGTAATGGTCGACCATGTACTCCATGTTAATACGCGGCGACATGGAGTTTGTACTTCCTTTGTAGCCCAAACCCGGTCTGTATTGTTATAGCATTGTTAACAATGTGCCGGCAAAAATCGGGCCATTACTTGTTATATTGTAAGAGTACAAATTACTTGATAAGGTGATATAATAAAGTATAACAATCCATGCAATTCGACACGTTTCCTTGATACAGATTTCAATGTAGCGTTTACAAGAAACCAGGAAAATATCCCACACACTGGAAATGAGTAACCGAAACTAAGTGGAAAAGAAATTGTATCATGGGAGACTTGCACAGAGCTATAAAAGCTTGATGAAATTGTCGGTGGTTGTTGTTATGAAACGATCTGGGTAACAGGCCCTCGGTATTTCTTCTTGATATTTTGCTTTCTCACTTTTAATACAAAGAACAAACCCCTCCTTAAATAAACAATTGAATTGTTTTATAGCCCAACTCTTCCCAAGGGGAATAACTTGATCGTTTATAGTCATGCAGCATGCTTGTGTTTTTATCTGAAGATGACCTAGCGTCGAAAACGTTCATTTTTAAACTTTTAAAACTTTCTTAGCTTTTTATTATATCATACTTGATAAGGGTTTTAAACGTATTCATTGTGGTTTAAATCTACATCAACACCTCAACTCCTTTCTTGAAGTTTTGCAGTTTAATTAAGCGAGTTTTTTGAGAAGTGTTAATTCAACACGGATTATCAAGGCTGCGACCAACGCTGTTTTCTTTACCCTGGCATATTATCGGGTCTTAAGGGGTTTAAATTTACAAAATAAAACTTTTGAGATGATTGGTTGAAAAACATTTTGCCTTTGATTCTGATAATGAATTCAAAAACCAACACTTAATCTTTCTTATTAGTTTTTCTCGAAAACTTTAGAAAATCAATACAAGGCGTTCAAGACTAAGTGAAGATAACTTTCAAAATTTTACCCTTCTTTGCTTCAGTGTTGATGATGGTTCTATTTTTGCGGAAGTCAATAAAGCCAACAATAAATAAACGCGACCGCTTTGATTATTCATTCACTTAAGAAATGTATTGCTATTGTCAGTCAAAAATCAGGACTTAAACATTGAATTGTTGTTTTGCAATACCAGTAACACAGTGCATTTTTGACACAAACTGTTGGATGTTGCTTAGCAAACTATCATCGCATACACAAGTGCATCAAATAGCACGTGTTTGGAAACAAGAAACGAGTATAGAAAGCACTTAGCTCATCATTTTTGCAAACAAGGCTAGTTTAGAAAATAGGTTTTTTTTTGTTCAGTTGAAAATGAGTTTTGCCCGCGCTAATGGACACGACTCCAGGCGGCGTTCCCAAACCATGGAAGGTGACAATCCGATGTCGGTTGAAAAGAAAACGTCTAAAATACAAAGACTGCGAAGAAGCAGTGACTCTTTTTTCATGTTAATGCGTCAGAGGAGTGCAGAATGCGGGCTGGCAGCAAACGGAAAATTTTTCCCGAGTTTCTTTGCCAGAAGAACAAGTGAAGGAGACATGAAGCTGAAAGAAAAGAGGCACTCGGTGTCAACAGAAGTTTTAACATTGCAAAAAGGAAAAAGACAAGATAAAGAAAGCAACTTTCTTCATGTAAACTGTGACGAAAAGCCAAGAAACATCCGCAGTACGAGCCTGTCTAATCCTTGTTTACTAAGTCAGTTTGCAAAAGATCAAGTGGCTCTGTTTGAGGCAAGACAACAAGCCATCGATAACAATGACAAGGACAAAGATAGCTGTGACTTTTCAAGCAACGGTCATTATTTGAGAGCTGCACAGGAATCAACGAAGCCTAAAACGAAAATGGATACTACAAAGCTACAGCCTACTCCGCAACGGGTCAGAAGTTCTCGAGGCTCAATCGAGTGCACCATCACTTTCTCATCTCACAAAGAACAAGAAACCTCTACAGGCCACAAAGAAAAAGTACCGCAAGAAAAACGCTTTTCAAACATCGATAACCAAAAACCTTTAACAAGAACCCGAAAATTGTCAGCACCAGCATATCTGAACTCATATTCACGGAAGAAGGATGATCACGTTGTTCAGAATAAGGCCTTTAAAAACATCGAGAAAAAGCTTGAAAAAGATTTGTTCAACAGTCGTTTGAGCAGGGCAGTTGCCCTTGATGACGTCGAGGAGTTAGAAAAACTAATGGACGAAGAACGCCTCCAGACAACCACAGTTTCTAACAAACATGGGTTAACTCTCCTCCATCAAGCTGCGGCTAATGGAAGCAACCGCTGCTTAGAAATATTGTTGGCACGTGGTGAGCCGGTCAACGTCAGAGATGAAAATGGCTGGACTCCACTCCATAATGCTGTGTACCGCGGGCACGTTCGCTGTGCAGTGTGGTTGATTGCCTCGGGAGCTGACCCAGAGGCAGAAACGCGTACTTTTGTTAAACCAATTGAGCTGGCGGACACAGACGAAATGATACTAATAGTTGGAAGGGCAATGGCACAGAAAAGCCTTCTTCTTCGTAATGATTCAGACAGAGAAACGCTAGTTTAAATCAGCTCCACATGTAAGAAAAGAAAGAAAGAAAGAAAGAAAGAAAGAAAGAATGAAGGAAGGAAGGAAGGAAGGAAGGAAGGAATGAATGAATGAAGGAAGGAAGGAAGGAAGGAAGGAATGAATGAATGAAAGTAAGTAAGAAAGTAAGTGAGAAAGTAAGTAAGTAAGTAAGTAAAATAAAAATGGTATCAACTTGTAATGCGGAAAAACAATAACTAAAGTCAAAGAAAAAACACAGTACATTTTTACTTGTTTATAAAAACATTAGAAATAATAAAGGGGAAAGAATAATTTGGTGAATTGCTAAACTTTAATAGTGTTTAACGAAGCTTTCTCTGAGTTTGGCTTTAAAGGCTTTAATGGATAGAGATTTTGGACTTGGATCTACGAATTCCATGTTTTTACACCAGTAAATTTTATGCTAAAAATGCCATAGTTTGTCATTGCTTTTGGTAGCACGAAGGCGTGAGCCTTGTATTATAGTTATGTGTTTCATTGAGAGGCTGAAAATAGCTGTCAAAGACCACAGTTATGGGATTTGTACATGAATAAGCTCGTCTGGAACTTTTTAAGAACAATGTTTTTTTAGTATGTTAGTTTTTTTTAATAAGGGACTAGAATGTTCATCAAAACTTGAAAAAGTAATAATTCTGGCTGCCCGTTTTTGCAAAATGAAAAGGGGTTTTGTATTTGTTGCAAATGTGTTATACCCATGTAATCAAACTGTATGTAAGGAAAGGATATATGAATGAATAGTAGAGGCTGGTTAGGACATCAAGTCCAAGGTAATTTCGAAGTTTTGATAGAATGCCGATGCTTCTCTTAATTTTCTTTGAAACAGAATTCACTTGCTGCTTTTGCCATTTTAGATGAAAGTCAAGCACGACTTCGAGGTATTTGATACTGTCCTTTTCATTTAACAAAGTATTGTTTACATACAGACTTATGGAAGAATCAATTTTTTGCTATGGTGGATGAAATAAAATAAAGTTGATTTGTCAATATTCAGTAGAAGTTTGTTAGCGCAAAGCCAGTCATGAACAAGATTTAGCTCTTTATTGCCAATTTATCAAGGTGTGATAAGTTCTTATGACTGAAGAATAAATTAGAGTCATCTGCAAACAAGCGAAGATCAAGAACATTAGAGCAGCAACTGAAGTCATTGATATAAATTAAGAACAAAAGAGGCCCAAGGACTGTTCCCGGGGGTACACCGGTGGTAATATAAGCTTCATCGGAGTTTGCGTCTCCGGTAAAGGTGAATTCTTTTCTTTTATTCAAATATGAAACAAACCATTCTTTTGCAATGCCTCTGGTCCCATAGTGTTCTAATTTTGTTAACGATATGTTATGGTTAAGAGTATCAAAGGCTTTCCGAAAGACCAAAAATATTCCGCAAGAGAATTCGCCTCTTTCGATTACTTCGTGAAATTTGTCGACAATAGATAAATAAATAAATTTTCTTTTTGTCGACAATACGTAGGATAGCATGTTCTGTAGAATGATTGGAGCGAAATCCAAATTTTTATCGTAGATTAAATTGTTTTTTTCTATGAATTTAATCAGTCTGTTGTACATATGTTTTTCCAGAGTTCTATTAAAAACTGAATGAAGTGAGATTGGACGATAGTTACAAGCATTAATTTCTAAACCATTTTTGAAATAGGAAACACTCTTGCAGTTTTAAATATATCAGGAACGATTCCTGTTGTAAAGGAGCAAATGTACATTATTTCAAGCGGTTTTGATATCACAGATTTAATTAGTTTTAGTATTTTTGTTGGTATGCTAAAAGGTCCTGTGGATTTGGATGAATTTAGTATTGATGTTTCTTTTTCAATTTCAGCAGCGGTGTTTCGGAAAAGGAAAAAACTATTTTTCGGTTTATATTATTAGGAAGTTTATTGTAGTTTTATTGATCAAAAAGCTCGATAGGTGATCTGTCAAATCATAGATTATGTTGCCGCTAATAGTAAAATATTCGTTAAAGGAATTTATAAATATATTGTCAATAATTAGTGATTCTGGTTGGTTGCAGTATGTGTGGATGGAAGCAATTTGATAATATCGAAGTGAGGAAATTATCTGTTTCGAGATGCGTATAATACTTCTAGAGGTCTAGATTGAAGTCACCGATCACTACACAAGGTTTGTTTACCCTTTGAATTTTATCTCAAGCGAAATTAAGAAATTCCATAAGTTCCTTGATATTCCCATTTGGGTGTCTGTACATCACTTCACAAAGCAAATTTGAATGTGGCTCATCTATAACTTCCAACCATAAAGCTTCAAAGCCAGGTTCAGATTTTGTTAGCTTCGAACGAATTGAAACTTTTAGAGAGTCTTGAATAAAAGCCCCAGTCCCTCCCGGCAGCATTGGAAAGGATGGGTTGGGACAGAAACTTGGAACCGGGTAAAGTTATCGTATCAACTGGTCCTTAAAACATGCAATTTAAAATTCAGTCAGATCAGTTTCTTCATTATTCCGAAGGTCTTTTGTGCTGTAATAACTGAAATTAGTATCTGAAGGCATATATGCAAATCACTTGTTGACATCTTAGGTTACTTCAAGTTTTGGCAGTGATTTATAGTCGTCTATACATTCATAGCTTTGTCGTGTAAAAGGATTATTTATATGGCTAGCGTAGATTTCTGGCGAAAATTGATTCAGTAATTAAACAATACACTATATATACTGCAATATATACTGTCTTTGAGTGTATAATCTGAACTTTACAAAGTATAAACAATTTTTAAAATATACAAAGTATAAATAATTTTAAAAGGTGAACTTGTTAAATAATTTTTGTGTACATAATTTCTGACAACATGCAGTTCTGGAGGTGAACATTAGAAATCGACATAATTAGTTTATCTTAAATCGCATTCGCACTATAAACGCAAAATATACGTAAAGCATTCCTGAAGAAATGGTTCAACGTCTACTTTTTGTAAGGCAACGAAGAATTTAATTTCCATCGGTATTGCTCGAATTTCTAATCAAGCGACTATTCGACTCTCCAACACATGTGTTACATGCTGGAGATCAGTCCTCTTGGCTGACACACCTCTTTTTAAACAATCTCGTTCCCAGAGCCCGCGTTCCTTGTGGCCAGCACCAAGAAACGGAGCTTTTTAAATTCTCATAACTTGAGGTACGCATGCACAACTGGAAAATTTAAAATATTAGATTAAGGCTAATTTTGATAAAAAACAGTTCAATGAATGAATCAAAAGATCTATCTTGATTATTTATCTTGAATTCTATAAATTTTCTTAACACAATCTGTTCTGTTGCAAATATCAAAACGTGATTTTCGCCCTTCGAATGCCGAATGCGTGACTTGTTTGGTCCTGACGCGAGTTTGTTCAACCAAGAGGCTGTTATACTTCTATATCTATAAGCCAACGAAAAAATTTAGCGTCAAGATGCGTGACACTACTGTTTGAATTGATCGTTCACATACGAAGCGCAATATTTTGCGATATACAGAGCACGTATCTTCCGGTTAAAAACTGGTAGTCGAAAACCTTCGTCAGTGCAATTTACGTTACGAATTATATTTAAATTGTACCGGTGTATGCTAGGGAACAAACGCGCTAGCGGAATTTGGTCCTCCCCTTCCATAAAACTCTCCACAGTTGATTAAAGCTGATTTTTAAATTGTAACGGCGTTGAAATGTGTTTGTAAACATTTTCTGACGAATTTATGAGCTTTGTAGCCGTGAAATTCGTGCGCCATTACTTTATTGCCTCTGCTTGAATCGTTAGGGTTTCATAAGTGAAGAAGACAATGGTTGCAAGGTCAATGAAATCAAACTTTGCTTGTTATGATAAAGTGAGACACGATTGCTTAAACCACTTAAAGGTCCAAAGAAATGTCCATTTTTCCGAGTTTATTATTATAACCATTAACAATTTTGTAGTTGCATGACCAGTCAGTTGAGTACGAACGAACGATGAATACCGAAGCATACAAATATTTGAGTACAAATTTTTGTCCTGTAAAATCGAGGTTGATTGTCTGTGAAGTGCTGCCAAAAGATAATCGGTATCAACCGGGTACACTGTTGCACGGTTAAAGGTTTGAAAACATGCATACTGATAAACATGCATACTGATAAACAGTTAAGACAACTGAGTCCTTTGGCGGACGTCCGCGCGCCTTTATTTGCTGCATATCACGTTCAGCGCAACACGAGGGGACTTAGCGCCGACCCGCTTGCTATACCCAGGGAACAATTTCAGCTCTCCATTGCCATTGGTATTTTTAGGGAAATTCTAAAACCAAGAGGTTATTTTTAGGGTGAAAAATTTTTATCCTTGGTATTTTTAGGGTGTTTTGGGGACTTTTCCGACGGTCATTTGACCCCGAAGTACCTCCCACGGGTGTTTAAGTTGTTATCTGCGCATGTTCACGTGGTATTTGGCTGACAAATAACCGCGGGCTCTAAGTAAGACAATAGCCGGTCTCGTGTAAACAAAGTATGTTTTCGGTTAAAAACAGGACGGCTCCGTGCATTAATCAGCATATACTGTGTAGGTTTCGACCGGTTAGAAGTACTTTGTCAACAACGCATTTTCCTTGTTTACGATCGAATGTTTTTTTAATAAACCAATACAGCCACGGCAATAGCGCAGATGATTGGCTCGTAGCGGCTCACATTGATTTTTCAGTTAAAAGTGCATACCGTCTCAGTTTTAAATTGATTATAGGACTGCTTTTTTCACTGACAAGTTGACACACTGAACAGCCTTTTAAATGAAATAACTCATTTCAGACAAGGTTAGGAAGACTCAGTAATTCAAAGTTTTTGTTCGTTATAAGATACTTTCACAACCATGCACAGACTGCGGGTCTTACCAATATGAGTTAGGAGTTCCGAGATACAAAGTTTTTTTTTCTTGTACGGTAGGTAGTTCATAATGATCTGCAATGTTTATTTCCCATTGTTTTGTCTGGGCGACAGTTTAGCAAGCTAAATCCTTTCTCGAGCCTAACTGGCTCATAGGGCCGGCGCTTACCTGCGGTTTCTGTAGTGTTAAGCGGACGAGAGTCTTTGACTCCTCCTGTCAGGACACTAATCTATCGCAGGTTAGCCCCCAGCAGAACGGGTACTCACTTATACAGTTGGGTCGACTGGAAAAAAGTCAGGTAAAGTGTCTTGCTCAAGGGTACAACACGGTGGCCTGACGGGGGCTCGAACTTGCAACCCTACGATTACGAGCCGACTCTGGCCAACGGGATTCGGTGTTATTTGTGGTGAGACTTTTGGCCCGCTTAACAGTGAGATGTACACACGCGCATTTTTGTTTCTGTAACGTGGCGCAACGAGAACGAAATATTTTATTTTCGGACACAAACATCTCGAAATAACAACTTTAAACGGTATAGCATGAAATAGAACATTTGTGAGTTCACGTAACAGACTATGTCTATGTTATTGCTCTTCGGCTTAATCTTTCTTTAATCGGTAATCTGCAAAGAAACGGCTATAGAGGAGGAAGCTAACTTTGTTGTTGGCTGAACCCGAGTCGCAAAATACCGCTCCTCGGTTGACAGTAGCTAGTCGTAGCTTACAAGTAGTTTTCTACCAATGCGGGGCTCTTTGTTTCACTCAGCGCCCAAGTTTATATCTCAAGTTTGGCTTTTGCTATCTACCGTTTAACAATTTTCATCGAAGCTTCGAACAGTGTATACAATTTTTAAGGCAAAGGTAGTTTTGTAGTTGATCAGTCCCACATGGGGAAGGAGACGGTTGGTATTCAGGCCATCCAAAAGATCTCACCATCGCCGAAGGCACGAGCCCTCGAGCTTATTAGTTAGGTCTCCGCCAAATGATTTTGTACATCTGTTTAACTCTGCGAAAGTTTTGGGGACCGTCTTGATCAAACTTCGTTTTCTGAAGAAGTAAGTTTCAAAATTCGAATTGTAGCTAACATTCATTCAGCCGACGCTCAAAAGGATTGAAGTTAGCTTTTAGCGGTGTTTTTGACTGACACCCCGCCTAATTACCCTTCCAGCCCCTGACCACACTCCCCAGCCTTTGATGTTCAAAGACAGGCAAAAGTCGGCGTTTTCAAAGGTAGAACGCTGATCAAAAGCTTATAAATTAAACAGTATGAAAACGATACGATAATATCTATTTAAAGCCCATAATCTTTAAAGCTAGTTATTGGCTTGTGGTGTCGTGCATACCACAAATTGGGGCTATTGTTAATCGGAAACATCAAGGGGGCAGTTTAAAAGTCGCTCTTTACTTGCTTTTGGGTAACAAGGCCGGCGAAACAAAAATTAGTAATAATGAGTCAAAATAAACTGAATTAAAAAACTTGGTCCGAAAGTTACTGTTTTGGTCGCAATTCCTGTTGTCTGAAAGACTTGACGTGTTTCGCTTCGGCCAACGGAGCTGAGAGTGCACGGCGAGAGAAAAGGACCGCTTCACTTAGCATGGCGCTCATGCTTATAATTTCTTTGAAAAATAAAACAAACCTTAGAATAAATTGTGAGTGGTTGTTAACAAGATCATGTTCATGTTAAACATTAAACAAACCTTAAACACATTGTTATAAAAATGCAGGAGCAAACAGTATTATTTTTGGCGTGGGAAATCAGTGGGTGTTTAGTGAGTTCAATTTATCATTTCCTGTTCCAATTAAACAGCCGAGAAATGTTTCGCAAGTAATCGCGTGGGCTAAATTGCCAAGGATTAAAACAATATTTGAGGGTTTGTTAACGTGTTCCATGTTAATGAGAAGTTTCGTAAAAAAATGTTGACGATGTTGACAGAACTTTGACCCATTGCCGCGTGTCAAGTCACGTTTGGATCCCGGTGGAAATACAATTATAATGCCAGTGTGCAAGAATCAAAACGACTGAAAAGAATGGGCGTTTAATATTCACCAAAGCTTGACAAAGGGATTCGTTAAATGTTTTAAGCTGACTCGCCGCGTAGCTTGAAAGATTAGGAGCGTTCTGATTGTGACAAAAACATCTTAACGCTCAACAAAAGCGGCGGTTCTTAAATAAACTGCGGTAATCCACTTAAATAAGAATTGTCAACATTTCGCGGTGTTCATTTCATTTTGTTTCATTAGCAGCTCGTAAACACATTTCACAGTATTACACTCTTCCATAACATTACCGTGGACCATTCGAGACAATAAAACACAAAAGGACAAGACAAGAATCGGCAACTTCAAAAGCTTTTTAAGTTTATACAAAACCGGCGAGCATGTGTATCGATTAGAAAAGTTTTGAAAAACAGTTGTTGCTGTATTTCTTATTCAGTCGTTGAAGAAGAAATGGGTGCCCATTGTTCGAACAATCGGCGGCAAGTTGCCGGCCCAAATTCCCTTGTGTAATGCAGAGAGAGTTGTAATAAGCTTTAATAAGCGCAAGCCAATGAAAACAACATCAGTTTACAATTTGCATGGGAATAACTGGGTGGAAAACATTGAGTGTGCTTCGCAAGAAATTTACTCGCCGATCGTTAGTTTACCTAAGAGAGTAAAAGATCGCTAAAAACCCAACTGAAGACTTGAACTTTAGTAATCCAGTTTTGCCCTCTGATATCTACGAGGTATTTTTTCCTTTTTTCTTATACTATATGTTAAATTTAAACTAAAATTTCAAACAGCATTAAGCGAAAACGTATTGCTCTTTTACGTCTTAACACAAATCGAGTATCTCTAAAACCGCTAAAGCCCACCGCACACTTGTGCGATAGCTTGCAATTTTCGTCGCATGCATTCAAAATTGCAGCACATCGCTTCTGTGTGCGAGGGCCTGTGATGCAATTTCTATCGCATGCAATATTGCTCGCATGGATCAAACATGTTTGATTTCCTTAAAAGTGAGTGCACCTTGTCGGAGGTTATTGCATCTTCTCGCAAACGTGTACGGTGAATGTGCGACAACAATTTCGGTTGCATGCGACGAAAATTGCATGCTATCGCACAGGTGTGCGGTGGGCTTTGTAAGTAACTATTAAAATCACCTTAAGATTAGCAGAGCCGGCAGGTGAATGCTTGTTGATTGTTGTTTTATGACACTTAAATCTAATAGTTCTCAACAAGTTTAATGCAAAACATCATAAAACAGCCCACTATTTTTGTTCGGTTTGCTGTCCTATCTCCGTTAGAAGCCCAGTAACAAAAAATAAACCTAGGTCAGTGTTTCGTCAGTGTTTCGTGTAACATTCATCTAAAGTTTGTGTTGTCAATGTTACTAGTTTGTTTAGTGGGTGACGTCATGACCTCCAAATACAAAAACGAAAGAACAGGAAGGCATATCATTGTTCATTTTGACCAGGCTTGTTAACAGTGCTTTATTTGTTATAAACAGATCGACTGTCGAGCACAGAGGAAGGTTTGCTGAGCTACGAGTACAGTACGCTGCTCATTGGAATCTGTTCGCATGAGTCACGCACTACACAAGGCATGCTGGGACTCCAACCTGTTTCTAGTGAGCGCGATTATTGAACAAGGAGCAAATGTTAACAGTGTGGACAAACATGGCCAAACAGCTCTTCACATAGCAGCTTTAAAACAGAACCACCAGCTAGCCGAGTTACTTTTTCAACGGGGAGCTAATACATCAGTTGTTTCAAAATTTGGACAGATCCCAATGGATCGTGCGCAGGATGACGCAACGTTAGTCTTTTTAGCCAAAATGATGGCAAGGGACGGCAAAGAGCAACTGGCACGGAAACGCGTCGAGCTTCTCGTTAAGCCAGAGGAGGAAAAACAACGAATCATGAAAGAAATAGGAGGCTTTAAAACAGACAATAAACGTACTTCAAGTTTTAGTAAACTAACTTTAAAGAGAAAACTCAGCATACCAAAATTTTTTTCCTCAAGGGGAACTGATTCTCCACAGTCGAGTGTATCCAACATTTCTGAATGTAGTAATTGTGATTCGGGTTTTTCAGAAACGGACATTTCAAATGATTGCACTTCATTGGAATCAGTCGCGATTTCTGATGTCGTCGATTCTCGATATTCGAAATCCCCGACCAGACGGCGAAAAACGGCGCCTTTATGCAAAAAAGACTTAAAGGAAGTGGTGAGCCAAGCCGAATCGAACGCTCCATTTTCAAGAGAACGATCAAATACAACTTCAGGTTCGTCGAGTACAAGTTTAGATGGTCTACGAAGCCAATCATTAAGATTGCAGCGACGAAGGAGGTTTTTACCGAAAATTCCATCAGCATCTAATTTTTCTGATAAGCTTCTTGACAAACGCGTTTCGTTTGAGCCTGGAGTTGTGTTAGACGATTCAGTACGGACTGGTGATTTCGTTGAGGCATGCCACCTCATCAAATCGAGGAAAATTGATATCAATCAACCCGGTCCGAACGGGCTATTCCCGTTACACAGAGCTGCAATTGAAGGCAGTTATGAATGCTTGCAGCTATTAATTGACCAGGGAGCACAAGTAGATATTACGGACGATGATGGCTGGACACCGCTTCACGATGCGGTGTTTCATGGCCATATCGACTGTGTGATTGCATTAGTAAGAGCTGGGGCAAATTTACATGCCGAGACGAGCCGTTTTCACACGGCGTTAGAACTTGCGGAAGGAGACGAAATGCTTCTAGTTGTAGGAAGAATGACTGTTTTAAAGGAACTGGGTGAAGACTGTTTTAGCGGCAGTGATGGGTTCGTGCAGCCGTTCCCTTCACCAGACAGAGAGACTTGTGTGTAATAACCAATTCAAAATCTCTAGTACTGCTATTGTTCGTTCTCTGTTCGATCAAAAAAGATATTGTAACGTAAATATTTCTTTGTATTGCGATACCTTTTTGTAACTATAAAACATATTTGAAACGCAAAAATTAAAACTCAAGTTGATCCGTATTCTGGTTGTAAAGTTTGAAATATAAATGTTGTAACGGCGATGGCTTTGTCACGTTCTCGCCGTACAGACACTCAGCCATAACAAAGACTTCCTTCGCCATTTAAACAGAGCGATTTAAGTTTTGCATAGGTTTATTGTTGTAGGTTTATATGGATTAAATTTGAAATATATCATCGCCACAAAAACAAAAGAGACTGAGAATACATGCAGGGCCATTCTACTCGCCGGCTCGTTCTCGAACTGTTTAAAAACGAGAAAATATTTAGCAAACTCAATACCGCTGGTTCAAAAGTAGTTTTCAAATGTGTGTAAAAGCAAGCCATTGAAAAAACGAATATATGTTGCCGTTCTTTAAAAGTTCACTGACGACCAAATAAACAAACCAAGTTTCCTGCATCCTATGGTTTTGCTTATAGCAAGCTTTATTCTCCGTTTTAGACCAGTCATTACGACCCTCAGCGTGATAAGTAATTGGCCATTTTGCGAAAGCTCAGTATAACCCTATGAAATTATTATACACAGTAAATGTCTAATCTCCCAATAAATTAAGAGACTTTGAACTTTTGAAGAGTTTAGAAACTCTAAGGCTTATAAAGAAAAATAAGTTAACCTTTCTTAATTCAAAACGTTAAGTCAATATGATGTGAATTGATAAAAAAAATCTCTTCCTATTAACTGAAGTGCTGTATATAGCAAAACAACCGTTTTATAGCATAAAGAAAATTAGATTAGTTCGGCCACTTTCATGCAGTTTGTACCATGTTGCGAGTTGGAGCTTTTGGACCATTTTGCCTATAAACATTGGGTTAGTGTATTTCGTTAATATCGTTTTATATCAATCATATTAACAGTCAAAAATAGTATATTTCAGAGCCAGTCGCCAGAAATGATTAACTTACATTGTGAAGAAAAATCAGATGGCAAATGGTTTTTTTATTGAAACCAGTATCGCCAAAGACTATGGTGTGATAACAGTTTAGCAGTTGATTTGAAAAAAGAAACACAACAGCTATAATTACGGCAAAGTGTTGTAATACTGGTATTTTATCTAAAGCAAGAACGAATTTATTGTTAAGGCTATTTCTTACCAATGAACAAAAAAATCTTTTTCTATTTTTTCATTGCATCATTCTTAACGGCTGAGTCAAGATTCAGAACTTACATCAACACGCGAGCAGTTTCAGTTACTGTACACATGCGCGCAGTTAAACTGTAACAAATCGATAGTAACGCCGATAAAAGAAAAGACTCGAAAGTTCTAGAAATTTCTCGAAATTCAAACTGTTGTATTCAATAAGCTTAAGTCTAATAATTTGCCGGGACAGTGGATGAACGTACAGGTATAAAACACTTTGTTGTTGTACAGAATTCTTAAGTAAAACACAACAAATGACTGAGAATGTTTGGCATAACTGTTATAACATCGAAGTCTGACGAACATATGTTAAACGTTTGCTTGTTTATGTAATTACAACGAACAACCCAGAGATCTTTAAAAAATTCAAAAATTAGCTTTTGTCTGTATTGAAGTCCTCCCGAGTCTTGCCAAAATTCTTGAATGAAAACCAATTGTGACTGTTGCAATGAATGAAACCGAATAAGCGAGCTTTCCTTGACACAAACGAGCTGTATAAAAACGCAGAGTAGAAGAAACAGATTAAGTATCAGTAGTTACCTACATTAAAAAACAATCTGTTCTGCTTTATTTCATAGAACTGACTTTGGAAATGACTTCAACAAGGTTTTCAACGTCTTTGCAATTGCACTGATTATAAACAGTTAGAACTCAATGAGGTCGGTTGAAAGACTTAATATTTGTTAAATGGCTTGTTGGTTCTTTCAGGAGTTTACGGAATATTAATTGAGATCAATAAAAAAGGAATTAAACGATGTGTTTTACGAACAAGAAACTCTTCATTCTTTAGGAAAAACCAAAAGTACTCTACAGGCATGTTTCAAATAACTTGCGTAATTGCATGTAGCCTCTAACAATGAACTCTCAATACAGCGATATTTCCAGCCACATATATTCCATTCATGGTAATTGTGTAGGTGTTGGCCACAACTCCGAGTTGCAGTGGTATTTGGTATTACGAAATGCTCGTTCAACATTGAATTCATTGCCTTATTCGATAAAACTGAGGTCATGTCCAAGCGGAAACTGAAATCTTGCTCGTGCAGTTAACTTAGTTCCATGTTTGACCATGTACAGTACAAAGTTGCAACCAACTGCCTCCCTGCCAGTCTTTCTCGCCGTCCGTCATGAGAGATGTATTATTAGCCCAGTTTCTCGTGTACGTGCAAAAATGATTTCCAGTCTTTGAAACGTTTTCGTTTTTTCAGATCTTTCTGTATATATTTGAAACTTGTGGTTGACTCGATTTTGGTATCGTCAAGAAAAGAAAAGAAAGATTTTGAATTTATTTCCAAAGCTAAATAACTAGAATCTTCCAGATCTAGCTAGAAATAATTAACAAGAAAACAAAAAACGCAAATTCAAAAAGAATTGGGTATTGTTTTGATCATCTTGACCCAGATTTGATCACACAATACATAAAAATTTGTTGATCCGAGCACTTTTTCATCTCCGAAAGGATTTTATTAGATACACATAAAACGTTTCGATAGTTTAAATTATGGTACTTTGTGTTTGCAAAGAACTGTAAGCAGACAGACTTTGGACGAGCTTGAGTCGCCACCATAAGCGGATTATGGGGGATTTTGTAACGGCGTTAGCAAGTTCGGTTTCAACAATTAAAACAATAAGGCCGGAGACGCGCTGTCTGGCAAGGCAGCCGGCATTACCCAATCGCAACGATACGAAGCAAAAGTAAAAGACAGATCTAGCTTCCAATTTCCATGCAAGTCAATCAGTCAAAGGTGAAATGACCAAGAATCAAGTTTGCGATTTTTTCTCCCATTTTTGCACACAATGACCATTATTTTCCATATAGAAATCTCAAAAATTCTTGTCAGTTACGTCGCGTGCGGTCTACGGCATATCTTAACAAACCATAGATCAGATTAGTGCAGCAAACCGATTAGATTTTCGGTAACTTACATCGATAAACGAACCGGTATGAAAACTGCACTTTGGAATGACTATCAGTCAGTTGTGGAGTTTGTTGTAGGGACAGAGCGAAGTGTACGCGTTAGAGAGGTTACTATGATGACATCATCTTGAAGACCCAACTGACAGGTTAAAGTACTCAGCCCAAAACTTAGTGTCTTGTTAATTTCTAAATCTTAATTTGATTAATGTTTTTGTACTTCTCAGTTAATGTCGTACATACACTGTACTAAGTTTTGGAACAAAACGAAATTCTCACACATGAGAACACAACACACCGTGATACAAGTACAATCCTAATAAAGATGAAGCAACAGTTTACAGGGGCAGAGAGCGGTAACTATTTTTTAAGGTGAAATTATGAGCAGCGCGACTGTAATTGCCAGCAGGGAATGGTACATACCGCAAATTATTGAAAACCGGTCCCAGAGGCAGAGTGTCTGTAATAAATAGGTTGAGTTTGTATGAACTTGCTCCAAAGGGCCCTGATTTTGTCCTTTGTCCGTATCATAAGAGGGTTTTTTTAAAGAGGAAATGTATGGGAAGTTTGTCGGTACAAAGGGGACTGTCCGTATTATAGAGAGGTACCCATACGGAAAAGTTCGTCTGTAGTTGGTAGATAAGACTGTACACACAAATACACCGAGATTGAGAAGCTGAATCACGCGAACAAAGTAATTACCTTGTTTACAAAATGGATTTTTTTAAATCGATAGCTTTTTGGAAAATCGAAGATTAAATGAACGAGGATTAGTATCGAGATGCTTGTTTGGATCGTAAAAATGAGTTTTTAAAGTTAAAAGGCTTAAATCCTGAAGTTGTTTTTTTATAGCTGATCAAATTTAATTAGTAAACGTTACCTTTTTTCGACTTTTAATTACTCGTGTGTTTGGCCTTTCTTTCACTTTTTCGACTCATTTGTTAAGAGTTGTTAGCACCTTATACCCTCCTTTATTAAGTACTACCATAATCTTCTAATCACCTACAGTACAATAGTACCTTTGAGCTTAAATAGCGAGGTTGTTTATCTAGTTATCAAGTTTTTATTATAAATCCGTAAATGCATGCACTGATTACGCGGCAACGTTCTCCTTGGTTTTGGCGCGAAACGACAATGTCATTATTTGCGTTGAACGATGTGCGAACGTACAAGGCACGGAGAAAATCTGCGTAATATTTTGGTTTTAGGCTGTTTTGTAACCGTTTAGGTTTTTCTGTAAGAAATGTAGGTTAGTCCGATTGTGTAAGCATTTCTCGGAAATGTTCTTTTCTTTCCGTGCATGGTCAGAAAACATGGCATTTCTTTTGATACATCTAAATTGTAAATAGATGGAAAGAGTAGTCTTCAACTCAGTTTCGGGCTGTTGTACTAACAATTTGTAACGCAAGTAGCAAAAAAAAATTAGAAAGGCGAGAAAGGTCCCGCCTCCTCTTTGCTCTAGCGGGAAAAAACACCTCTTTCGTCCAGCATGCTTGTGATGTTTTCGCTGAGGCCCACAATTTATGCAAGAGAAAACAAAGTTAGATCTTTCAACTTTCATATCTACGTCAGATAAATATATTTTTACAACTTAACAAGTGGTTTCCTTGACATCTTTGTTTTTGAAACAAAGTTTCTGTCCTTTTACGTTGGATTATGATTAACTGTTAACAGGCCCACAGCAAGCCAGATGGCGGCTGCGTTACAAAGGGCCCTGGGGACGAGATGAAGGAAGAAATGATCTCGGGCTTAACCTACAGTAAGTGCTGCCCACCGATCAGAGAGAGACATTTTGAGGAGTTGAGCCAATCAGAGTAGTGTGTAGAAATATTTCTAAAATTACTGTTCGACACATTTTGGGAATTTTTGAGCGCAGTTGATCGGTGTGTTTGGACTCGCCTTCACAGTATCACTCGTAACGACTTTTTTTAAAAAAGCCTACGAGTCATGCAATGTATGGAAAAACCTCGGTGCCGAAAACATTTTTAATACGGCCTGTATTTGATCCGCGAACTAATCAGGCATGGATGGGACGAAGTGTTTAAAAACTAGTACATCCCAAGGTTATGATAATGCCGCGGACACTGTTATTTATTTAAAATTTCATTGAAATGTAACGAAGTACAAAATGTACGTCCGTTCTCGTGCATGCGTCTTCTGACCTAATAACCCTAGATTTTTGATATTCACCCTTTATGTAAGAACCTGTTTAGCCTAACTGGAAAAAACATAGGTTCTTACTCGCAAGGATTTATTGTACCTGCCTTCTCCAACACTTTTGCCATTTACTTTCATTCTTATCAATTGAGAACCCTACAAATTACAACCTGCAAAGATTCTGGTTCTTATCCAAATCAAGGTCTTTTGGGATTTACCAAACTGGATTTTTTCTTTTTTTAAGCTCTCATAAGTGACCAAACAAAGTGTCTGACTAACACATCACTCCAACGAAGATCTCAAACTGGATATCCAGTGCACAGACTGACAATACCATTCTGTGAAAGGGATGTTCTTGAACATCTAAATTAAGATTCTTCCAAAGAACACCACTTCTATTTAAGTCTTTCTGAGGTATCTGAGGCATGTAACATAATTTTATGCTAAATGTATGTGACTTAATTCGGTGGTATTTTTTCGTTCTCATAAATTGTGTATAATACTTAGCAAATCAATAAAATAAAATATGACAAAGATGAATTTTTATACTCATTTAAAAGTTTCATTAAAAAATAGAACTATTCACTTACGTGCCCTTTTCATTCCATTCCAGACAGTTAACACAGCCAGAGTGTCCCTGAAATATTAAGTCCAACATGCTATTGAAGCATAAATACATAATTTTGGATGAGGTTTTTATTCAACCATAACTCAAACTAAAATTTGCTTTGTTGGGTCAATCCTGTATTGTAAGCTTTAAACAAAAAGTTAAAAAAATTTTAAGGGGAGCATTCATTTGACTCTTTAAGGCTGTATGTTTCAGAACATTTATGTAGGTTCACAAATTTCTCTAGATTCTCCTCAAGAACTTGCCTCTGACCAAGGCAATCATTTAACATTTATTTAAAAATGATAATTTCACAACTCACCGACTCTCAACTTGTTGATTAGATTCACAATTCACAGACTCTCAACTTGTTGATTAGATTCACAACTCACAGACTCTC